>JAQJVL010000043.1:415000-661262 GCA_035578905.1 Stictocephala bisonia | reverse complement strand
TGTACCGTGTTGGTGTCGTGCTGGCGCCGTGTCGCCTAGTGTGAAAACAGCCACCTTCGAATGGAAATTCGACATGTTGTAAAAGCCAGTTATGAAGCTAGGCATTTGAGTAATGAAATAGAGCATTATCTTAAAATGGCATTATTGACATAATGGTACAAATATCTCTTAGAACAGAACCGGATTTTACAATATATAATAGTACAAGGTATAATAGAAGCTACTAAGTTATAATAGAAGGTATATGGTAGAAATAAACCACAATGAAAAAAAAGTAGATTGAAAGAAGAAGAATAATGGGACGATGGCGAGAAGAGAGACTTTCCATTTCCGTCCGATTCCACTCCATTCCGTTCTATTTGTTCTGACGGTGTGTTTACTGGAACAGCGCTGGTCAATTTCTTTGTGAAATTGATTATCTCGACCAGTAAATTAATCTCATAATCATGGTAAATATAAATAATTTATTGTTTTATCCTAAAACTGTTTTAGTATTAGTATTGATTGTATTGTGATAGTATTGATGAAAGTATTAGATTTGATTAATACTTAGTCTTCTTGACATAACCTGAAAAAAACCACATGGGATTTGTTCTGAATACTTAAAGAGCAGGCACATCTCATCGGCACTTTTATAATATTAGAAATCATGTTTTTGGGTTTTCTAATTCAATATTAGGCCTAACACTGCAGACTCATCAATTAAGATAGTGAATTATTGATCGAGAGTCAGAAGGGGTAACTCAGATCTGTGCTGATACTCTTCCTGCCAGCTGGCAGCTGAATATGTAGCAGGTGCTTATTTCTGCTTGCGTTCCGCTGGCCTAAAATGTCCTAGCCTTATGTAACTCTGTAGTATCAAGCAGTTTAGAACTGGAATTGTAAACCAAAAGTTGCTAGCCTAACTTTGGTTCTGGTTGGCAACAGTATCCCAAGGTATATTACCAACCAATCGCTCCTCCTAAATATTGGATGCCAACCTCATATCTTATAATGTAATAATATATACTTTTTATAGTGAAGTAATATTTTTAAGTCAATAGTATATTTTCATTCAACACACCGTAAAGAAGACCGGTAGTTGCCTCATTGTAAATTATTGATCTACAGTTTTATTCAAATAAACAGTTTAACTTCCTTTGATCTTTGCCGATTCCTCGCAGGAATGAGTTGTCAACCTCTCAAAAGTGTTGACAACCTAGTGAGTTGCTGTGTTTACGCCTAATTAAACAAAAGGATGTCAACTCTGGTGTAAACCAGAATTTAAATGTCACAATCATTTTCCATCTTAAATTACAAAGGGATGAGGCAGGGTTTATCAAAGATGCCCGGCAGTGAAAGGGATAATGATAACCTCACTAGGGGGAACCTCATTATGTGGGAAAGTAAACACTAACTTAAGACAATTTAGTATCTATTCTACAGAGCAAATTATGCCTTTTTCCAGTTTTGTCTCCAAACCCTTATTAAATAGACTAATTTTGATGGGACTTGAAACAAATGGGGAGGAAAACAGTATTTTACAAGGAAATTGAAAATATTCTTTTAAAGTACCGGTATCCCCATTTATGAGAATTTTGCAGAAAACTTGGCTTAAAAATCAAATTTTACAGAAGTTTCGGTAGTTATGCACTTTCATGCCATCTCTGTAAATACGTTTTCTTGTGTATTAAGTGGAGAAATATGAGTACATCTCTTGAAGAGGTTGATTTCAACCGCGGAAAACTCGCTTTTTACTGAAGATCTATAAACTAATTCCTTATCTGTTAAGCTAGTGAATATACAACTCTTAATAAGTCGTGATTTTCAGCATTTTTTTCTACCTCGTTTTTGTGCATGTTACTTCGTTCTATAGGCTCTCAGTACATGCACAGATGAAATAAACTTGCAATAATTCAGTTATTTGATATTGGATTTTAAAAGGATGTACTGTTTAATTTGTATTAAAATATTCTGTAAACTTATTTTTGTACTATTTTAATAACATTAATACTTAAACCTTTCAGTGCCAACGTCCGATTTTTCGGACGTAGAATAACCATAACTAAATTGCCAGCGTCAGAAAAATCGGACGTTGGCTTTTTAGCGCTAAATTGCCAGCGTCTAATTTTTCAGACGTTTTGTAAAAAAACATAAATAATACAAAAATTATTTGAAATTAACATATGTTTACTGTTTTTTAATCAAGATAAAACAATCTTTACGATGATCACATTATATAGTGTCTAGGTAATATGACGTTGTCGTAGTTTGATTTCAAAGTTGGCACACCTGACTGATCAGTAGTCAGATGGCGTCAGTTGTGTTGCTTAGTTACTGGCAGTGTTTAGTGTGTTTTGTTGTTAGTGATTTATTTTTAGTAAATTGGTTTTATAAGTAATAATTAGTAGATATGAAGAGATCTCTGTCATCAGTTAGTGACAATACAGTTCTTAGAATTGTGAAAAATTAAGACTATCTCAGTGACAGTTTCTTGAGTGACATTGAAGATAATGTAAACAAATCTGTCATATCCACATTTTTGTAGCTATCAACTGGAAATTTGGTTTACATGTACATAAATAAGTGGAGAAAATGATATAATGAAGGATATTCCATTTAATACTAATTTTCTATACTTTAATGCATTTCAAACAGAAAAATATTTTAATAAAAAAGTAATATATGTATATTTTTTTTAAATTGTACATAAAAATATTAGGAAAATTAATCACATCTTTAAATAATGGATCTCTTTAGTAACAAAACAAAAAAAGAACTATTAAATTATTATTTAAAACCGATTTTACAACACTTTTTCGAAAACTGAAAAATATGGCAAAACAGCCTGGCACTTTAGGGACAAAATAGTGAGTCAAGGCCTGGCAACTTAAAACAAATTTACAAAATTTCGCTTGGCACTAAAAGGGTAACATTAATACTTTTGTAGTTACTTCAATTTAAATATTTTAAACGGCTGCCATTTTCAAACTAATACGATAAATTTAACCAAATCTGGTTTATTATTAGATATAATTATATTAAGTACGTTTATGAAGTTGGGTTAAATTTACCGAGTTTTTACAAAAATATAGTTATTTAAGTAAAAAACACGTATAGACAGACAATAAACGAAGATATAGATCATTACTTACATTTAGTTTTTGACTCCTTTTGGTTTAAGTAATACTATCCCAAATTTTGTAACGAGAGTTTTGAAGTACCCTGTATATGTAATGTTGATATTAACGATAGAGTATATGATTTGCTCTATTTCATGATGGCATAGGCGGTTAATAGAGCATATGTTACGCTCTATTTCACTATCTAGGATTAAAAGTTGATAGTTTTCTAAATTGAATGTTACACCACACCAAGGTCCACCATGGTCCACCCACCCGCCAAGCTCACATGACACTAAATGGTCATCTCACCCGAACAGCTCATATGACGTTTAATGGTCGTCACTGGGAGAAAATAGAGCATTTTGAGTAATGAAAATTGCTGATGTTCAAGAACTTCAATTTCGTCATAAATTATGAGAAGGGGAAGGTACCCTTTGGAAATAATGTTGGGGTAGTAAAATAAATAATGTGAAATAGCCAAAATATGCTAAATTTCTCTTTTTTTGTTGTCACTATGTCAAGTCAAATAATCGATGATCAGTGACATATTTTTGACATATCACTCTAACCAAAAACTTTGTCCTAAAAGGAGTACTATAATAACAGTTGTTTGTGGCCATGTGAATAGTGCTAATATCTATCACTTGCCACTGCAGACATATACAAACAGTTCGGAAGCACAAACTTTGCCAGCATTATTGTTAACCCAGATATATCTAGTCTCCCACATGTAGGTCAGTGGACAATAATATTTTTAAATAGTGAATAAATGCACCATACCTTTGGTCTTGGAACAGACAAGCAGTCTATGCGTTTTACTGTGGCCAAGTGCAAGGACTAGGATCATGAGATTGAACCAGCTGTAGCTGGGACTTTTTACCGTGCAACTTATTAGAGGCACTGGTCTGTGGCATAGTGGTGAGGGGACCACCTTAAGTAAATGGTGTGCGGCATGGGGAATAGAAGTTGACAGAATCAGTGTTTCTAGTATAGTTGCAAGATACAACACCTGTTTTGCTACTTTTGGTACACTTTTCCAAAAATAGTAAACAAGTTGGATGATATAATATGTTGTGATGTAAAAGTTTACTATCAAAATTACATGTATTGTGGATGTTAATGACTATTTATACAATTACATTGTTTTACACTATGTATAAATAAATTCAGCTAATCAATATTTAATTAAAATAAAAAATGTTCCTTTTTACAGAGTGCTTTCAATAAAGATCCTGAAAAACCAACTGCGGAGACTTCTCAGGTCCATAGAATCCGCATTACACTCACCTCTAAGAATATGAAGAGTTTAGAGAAAGGTAAATTTGTTTTTTAGAATTTTATTTGAGGAAAGCCATAGAGTTATGGATGATACATTTATTAGTACAGAAGTGTATTTGAGTTTCAAATTCTCAAAGTGTTAGTTTTAAGATAACGCATGAGCACAGCTTTGTGAGGCTTTAAATTTATAGCAAAAATTAGTTTTAAGGATTAAAATGAATTCCTAGAACTGATCCTAAATGAAAATAAATTGTAAAAATAACATTCTATTTGTATATAACACATAATTAAAATATGACTGCATAATACTTTATAAATGTTTCTTGTTTCGTTGCAAACAAAATACACGTAGAGTCTGAATGAACCGAATTTCCGGACTATGTATGTTAATATACATGGTTCCCCCATTAAAAATATTACTTTCAGTATGTGAATTGTAGGCTACAGTGTACAGTTTTTAATCCTTTGTACTCGTTTGTGGTTATTATTAACCCAAGGAGTGTTAATCGCCTCAAATTGAGGCGATCGGTATTTTCATAAACTGTTACCGCCTCAATTTGAGGCGATGTGCGCTCACTCGATTAATGTTGCTCACAGCCAGGAAAAAAAGTCAAAGTCGTCTCAAATATATATCATTTGAAAGGCCGTGAATCAGTGTTTGTTTACATGTCTTTGGTTTTGCTCTATGACTGTCAGATGAGGCACAGTGGCAGAAATAATTCTTTGTTTACTTCTTACGTCGTCATCTGTCAATTAACTCGCCAGTCTCGATCGCCATACCAAGCCGGCAGTTGTTTATGTTTATTGATCTGTTGTGTTATGCTTTGTGTGACTTAGTGTTTGTGTATTATAGATTGTATATTATTAGTGATCACGGATGATCCGTGTCGTGGTTTATAAACATTATAATTATGCATGCTAAAGTTGGCATATTCGTTGCTAGGCAACATATTTATTGTTACTTCATAAATATATGTTGTATAAATGTTTGCCTATATAATTATATGTTTTTTTGTTCAGAATGAAATTCTACACAACTTGTATATCTCAGTTTTTTTCTAATATCATAATTTTATATACATAAATGACCGTCAATCTACTTATAAAATTTATTTTTATAAAAAATTTATAAATAACATTATATTTAAAAACTTTTTAAAAATTTTAAAACTTTTTCCATTACCAATAATTAAAATTTATTTATTACTAATAAAAATGATACAAGTTTCATCTTTCTAATGCTAATAATAAATATACAGCGAATTTTTAAAAAAAGTATTACAAATCACTGAAAATTTGGCGACACTACACAAAATTATGACCAACACTCCTTGGGTTAAGAAACGTCCATAGAGATAGGATGGGTAGCAGTGGTGGCTGCCGAGATTTCTCCAAGGTCATGCATTTATTATTACATTGGTCAAACAGTACAAAGCCTATTAGCTCTCGGATGGTCAGTAGCGGTGACCACATAAAAAATAAACTATTTTCATTGTGACTTATTTGTCTTTAAAGAAAACATACAAAGCACAAAAATTCATCAACTGATCATTACTGTATTTCAGGTTTTCTTTTTGGTACGTTTAGTCAAGTTGAGGAACTATAGTGAGGTTGCAATTACACAACAAGCATCACTTTGTTGTAGAGCGGATCACTTTTTATTTTCAGTATAGTTTTAATAAATATTAGTAGTTTATTAATTAGCATAATACATATTGGTACCTATGAATGTCAAGTGTAGTACAAGTGAACGTCACACAACACAAATACATTACAATATAAGCACAAAATGCAGAAATGTACTACAGTACGAGTACAAATTGCACAAATATTAGTAAAAAGAGAGTATTTTAGATATCAGTGTAAATGACAATACAAGGTGTGTAAAAAAAACCGGACTGAGACTGAAAATAAAATTTACTTAAAAATATTTACAATTTGATGTTATCTTCTTCAATGTACTCCCCTCCTCGTTCTCCACACCGCTCCGTTCGAGTCTTCCACTGGGCGTAGCATTGCTGGGAGTCAATTTCTGTAAGCCTGTTCATGACTTCTGTCGCTATTTCTTTTACTGGTTCAGCAGTCTCAAATCTTGTTCCTTTCAATGCTGACTTGACATTGGGAAACAAAAAAAGTCACAGGGGGCCAAGTCAGGTGAGTATGGTGAATAGTCTAACACGGGAATGTTGTGATCTGCTAAAAATGTCTTTACTGACGTAGTGTCGTGAGCCGAGGTATTGTCCTGGTGGAGGATCTATGACTTGTTTTTCCAATAATCATTCCGCTTTCTTCGTAATTGCTCACATAGGGTAGTCAGGACGCTAATGTAGTAATTTTGGTTAACTGTTTACCCCTCTGGTACCCAATATGCACAATGCTTTTGATGTAAAAAAACACAATCATCATGGACTTGAATTTTTATTTTGTCATTCGTGCTTTTTTTGCTGTGGAGAAGCAGGGAATTTGACATTAAAGCACTTGTTGTAACATTAAAAATGTTTCACTTGCAGATTTTCCAAGTTTGTAAAGAAATTTAAAGTTTACACGTTGTTCTTTCCGAACACTCAATATTTTTCTGTTGAGAGACAAAAGGTTATATGCTTATAACTGACGCTACAGGCAGAATGAGTGCAGGAGAGAGACACGTCAAGCAGCGGGTGGAGGGGGGGTCACGTGACCAGCCGTATGATATTCAGCCTTATTGCATTCGTTCTGTGGCTACGGCAATACTAATCCGGTTTCTTTCTAGCCAAACCTAGTAGTATTGGCTTATTTATGTTTTATTGAATCATAGGAATTAATAGTGTCTAAAATTCCTAAACAGTTATATTTTATTCGTTGTTTTGCTGTTTATTCTTTCACTTATTATTCATTGTATTCATATTAGTTTGAAGAACAATTAAATTCATCTTGTATTTATTTTTGACTAAATTATTGCCAACCAATTTATCCTTAAATCTATTTTTATCTTTTTAAAGCCTCATTATCAATGACAAAATCCAAAATAATTACTACCTGGTAGTTTCGCAACAACAACATGGCTGCCGAGTACACACAGACATTGTATCGTACAGCAGTGCTGCCCATCAGATCTGAGTGTATGGCCACTATAGTTAAATGGGAGCGCTTGGGGGAAGTGGCGGCCGTTAGCACTGCTGTCCATCCGAGTTCAAAGAGTTCAGCCGTTTCAGACCTATTGTGAGAATGTTGGAAATTATTAAATCTGTTAAAAAGCTAGGACCAAAAACTTGTGAATGTAATCATTTATGAGAAAAGAAAGATCAGTCAATTTACAAATGGCAATCTTTAGTTTGGTCTACATTAAGAACAATTTTATTTTTTAATATTAATGATAAGTCAACAGTAACTTAAAAAACAATATTTAACTGCATTTTATTTAAATATTGTATAAAATATTTAATTTAATATTGTATTTAATATTGTATAAATAATGAATAAGTTGTATGTGAATAGTACAAATATAAAAATTGATCAAACATTTTTAAAAAAAGTCAAGAGGCTGTTGTGTGATAATGCTTATTATTCAATTGATGAATTCCTCAATGCTGAGGTGGGGTCACTAATTTAACTTAAATAATATGATAACTAGCTATAATTATTAGAATTATGTCCATACCATTGATATATTGTAAATAATTTTATTTTCTTTAATTGACTGTATTATTGACAATTCCTATGTACTAAATGTATTTAAATGGAAATAAACGTCTTATGTCTTATAAAACTATAGTATATTTACTATAAAGTATCATTGACGGCATCAGATAATAATACTTAACTGCGCTGAGTAAAGGATTTGCAACAAACAATAAATTGTAATGCTTATTTGTTTCAGAACCTCAATAAAAATATATAAATTCACATTGAAATTATGTTTAAACAACATTTTTTTCAATGTAAGTATAAACGCACAGTATAAATTTCAACATGTTTATTGGCATGTTGAGCCGAAACTGTGCAACAGCAATAAATTGGTTTTTTAATGAAAGTTTAACCATTTAAACTTCAGAATCACCAGTTTAACACTTAAGTGAAATGTGCACTATGTTTTATTTAATATAAAATGATGTTTGATGTTCAGGAGCTTTCAAAAGTAAGAGAGAAACTAAGTGTCAATTAGGCCTTTAGAAAAATGCACAGTTACAGCCAATTGGTAAAAAAAGTTACAGGAATCCATATAAAATGTTGTTCGTTTTAGTAAATTGCAGATAAAGTTAATGATTCCAGTAAAAATTCACCCTGCATGTACATTATTATATGACCCACCCACTCATAACGTACGATGGTATTGCCCATAAAGGTATGGTGTTATATTTGTGTATGTTAATATCATTTGTGTTTATTTATAACTATCACATATACCTAAAAACCCATCTATTAAGAAGATGAGAGTTCAGCTCTCTTTATATGTATTTTTGTGAGTATATATCAACCAAGAACCTGGCTAATTGTCAAGCCTGACTACTTACCTTATAATGTTAATTGTAAGAAAGGGCCATGAGGCCTTAACTCACCTTTTTGTAAATATCTTTTACAAATAAAAAAATTTTCTATTCATACTATTCTTTACCATTCTACTAGTTAATACCAGGAAAGCTAACTAAAGGTTGTATCTTTAATTTATTTTCATAAAGTTGTACTGAACATAAAATGTTTTTTGTTATTGATGAAGGTGTATAGATGTGCTTGTGACCTTGCCATATTGGTTTATGGCAAGTAAAGGAACGCAGGGCTAAATCAAATCATTACTAAACATCACTACTGCCTTGATTTGAATAGAATAGAATAGAATATCTTTTATTGTCGTACAGGCTACAATAAGCATTGACAAAGTCATTTTTCAGCAATCATGCCATGTTACCATTACATAGTTTTATAAATAAATAATAAATATACTAATACAATACAGCAATTACACTATAGACAAATAATTTAACTTATAGATAGTGTACAATAAATGCCTATAAACAATGACAAAGTGAATATGAGTAACAAGAACAAATATTATCATTTTTAATATTATCCCTGCCAATCTCTTACAACTCAAAATCCCTAGTTTAAAATTCAATCTTAGTGACCAAGAAAAATTCATTTATTGAATAAAAGGGATTCTTAAGTAACCAATTATAAAATCTGATTTTAAAAACATTGATTGAATAAAGATGGATGAGGTGATTTATTTTATTATATACCTTCAAGGATATTACCAAATGACTAGAAAGTGATTTACTTAACCTATTGAACTCAATTGCTGCTTTTTCTCTGTTAAGTGTTTTGTAGTTGTGTTTGTCACTGTGTAAAGTTATTAGATTCTGATTTTTTAAAATAAATGAAGTTAAATCAAATATATACAAGTTGATAACTGTTTGCACTGCACACAGTTGTTTACTATTTTTGTTTAATAATTTAATTGTTTAATAATTTTATCAGTTGTTGATTGAAAACATAACAACTGATAAAATTGAGTCCAGAGAAATATCAAGAGATACAGTTTGCAAGATTAATTTTTGTAAACAAAAATGTTTTATATAGGGCCTATAAAAATTTTTTATCATTAAAATTAAATCAATTTTTCATTTGTTGTATATTAAAAAATAATCAGATTTTATTAGAAACTCATATTATAAATTAACAATTAATTGTTTAAATTATTACCATTATCTATGGCAACGATATATCGGAAATATCGATAAATATGTTTCGATATATTAGTATCAATGTTTTTTTATAATGATATAGGCCATAACGATATATTGGTTCGATATATCATATCAATACATATTGATGTTCTCTCTCCTCAAAATCATCATGATAAAAAAAACATTTAATTAGCTTCTTATGCTTACAAAACATGTATTGAAATAATACAGTAACTTTATTTAATTTTTTTACTTGAGGTTAAATGAAAATTAATTTCCATACTTATGTTTTTAAATGGTTTACCTAACAACTATTGGAAGTAGGTTTACTGAATTAATTTGTTTAATTTTTAATGTTTATAAAAAGCATAATGTCATTTTTAAATGTGAAAAACAAAAATAACAGTGTCATTACATTATTCTTTTATAATTAACATAGTAATTAAGGGTTTTACTATCCTCATTTTGAATTTTTCAGTCAACTCCATGGATTACAATTTGTTTCATGTAGATAAATGTATTTAATTCTTACATTCAGTAGGTTATTCTAAATAGTGACAAAAATAAGCTTGTATTTTTGGTCATGACATAAGAGTTAGTGCATAATTTGAAACAGATAAATCTTTTAATCTTTAATCATTTACCTGATATATTAATATTTTTCTATCAATATTATCGTTAGATTGATATTTGGTTTGCAATATACGGATATGTTGGAAATATTTGCAATCCTTAATCAAAATTAAGTGAAATCGATACTCAGAATTCTACTTACATATGAGAGGCCGACACAACGTTGTTGGTATTTTAATGCAAATATGAATGGTTATATGAGTGTGGATGAGTGTAGTCTGGTCACTATCTGAGTTCAACTGTTCCTCAGAAAGGGCAATTTATTAATAACCCAACAGCCAGGGCAACTAAGGGACCTACAGCTTTACGTGGAATCCGAACCACGTAGTGCTGGTCTTATTTTCAGGTAATTGACAAGGCTGAATAGTCAGTTATCTCAGTAATTGCCTGATACTCAGTTATCTCCCCCACACAACATCTGCACAATGATTACCACCCAACATGGACACTCCAGACTTCTCTAGTAGTGTCCACGCCGATAGCAGCCATCAAGCAGACACCATTTTGGTATTAAGAGGACCGAGCATCCAAACTATCGCCTACAATCTCCCAAACACTTTGTCCCCATGTAGCTGGGTTACAGCACTGCGCCACCAGTGCCGACTCTACGGGGCAGTCTTAGTTTTGGAACATGGTTAGTACAACCATAGTAAACCAAATAGACGTTTAAAGTACATGTAGGGAGGCTATAGAATGCGCTGATTTTCTAGAATCTGAACAAAACTGTTATGATTTATCAATACATGATTAATAATTTTATATCTTTAAGCCACGGATAAGCCTATTAATTTTCTTCCTTTTCCTTGACTAAAATTTTGTTTTAAAAATTGTCTTATATGTTTTTACAAGCTTGTCAGTAAGGAGGTTCTTTTATAAAATTGTAATTGATCTACTAAGTTATGCCATGATCAAATTGAGTAAGAGTGACTGTGATTTCAGTGTGTGCTGACCTAATCAGTGGGGCTAAGAAGCAGAACCTAAGAGTCAAAGGTCCAGTGAGGATGCCAACAAAAATTCTGCGCATTACTACCCGTAAAACTCCCTGTGGTGAAGGATCCAAGACTTGGGACAGATTTCAGATGAGAGTTCACAAGAGAGTAATTGATCTTCACAGTCCATCTGAGATTGTAAAGCAGATCACCTCCATTAGTATCGAGCCTGGTGTAGAGGTTGAAGTTACCATCGCTGACTCGTGATTTGTTAACACCAACTGACAAATAAACCATCGGTTTTATATACTATTGCATGATTTATTGCTGTCCTTTAACCCATCAACTGGTGATTGTCGCTTTTGTGGTGGTCTATCACTTATAACAACTGCCGCAAACTGGTCACTTTATAAATTAGAGTTTTATGCTCGATATATGAGTATTATACGTTAGTCGATAAACTGATCTATCGATATAATTGCAACAGACATAATTGTATTTCACTGCAATTAAAAGGTGATAAGAACTATTTCGTTATGTTTAGTTGCTGTCAATGTCTTGTCTGTTTTGTTTTTGTTGTTGTAAAATAACTGTTTATAAATAATATTTAGTGAAATAAGGTTCTTATATATATTTTTGAAGTGTAATTTGTTGGGTTTTTTTCCAAAAAAAGTTTATGTAATTAGTAGGGTACTAAATATATATTTTATATTTTATTTGTATATTTTAGAACAAAGTATTTATTTTTTCATTGAGTTTTGGAATTTCTGAACAGATTTTAAATTTGGTTGGGATTAAAATTCTAAGAAATTGATTTGTACATTAATTCATGTTTCTACTAATTTATTAGTGTTTTCAGGGTTAATATAGATTTTCGGAAAAATGTGCTAATATGGAAGTAAAAAAATTAATCAAATAATGTCGAAACAATTTTTAAAATTTATTTTATTCAATATTTCTTAGCATGGTCACCCCTTCCCCAAATTTACCAAATACATACATACATACATATCCTGTCCCGTTCTGATTATCTTCGGGTCTGGGTATTCACTAGGCCTCTCCATCTTCTTCTGTCCCTCCACAATTCTTCTTCCTCCATATACCCCCATTGTATACCTCTTGCTTCCACATCCCGTTTCACCTCGTCGATCCACCTTCTTCTGGGTCTTCCTCTAGGTCTTCTTCCATTCATTTGGATTTCACTCATCCTTCTTGGGATTCTTACATCTTCCATTCTTTTTACGTGGCCGAACCATCTCAATCTCGACTTCTCTACTTTTTCTCTCAAACTTTCTTCAACTATTCCTCTTCTCAGCTCTTCATTTCTCATTCTGTCTAATCTTGTTTTACCTTTAATCCCTCTTATAAACTTCATTTACCCTGCCTGCACCCTACTCCATTCCCTCTCCGTTATATTCCAAACTTCTGCACCATAGGTAACTATCGGTGTATAGTACGTTTTGTACATGGTAACTAGCTTTCTTTGGTATATCCTTATCCCATACTAGATGTCTAATACTTTGGTAAAATCCTGCCCCTTTCCCCAGTCTCGCCGTCACCTCTTGCGCCATTCTTCCATCATTTGAAAACACCATACCTAAATATGTAAAATTTTCGACCAACTTAAGCGGCTTCCCTTCTACTTTTAAAGGTCTTTCCAGCTCCCCATCTCTTCCAATCACCATCACTTCACTCTTTTCCTTACTTATTCGTAGTCCTCTCACTCTCATAACCTCTGTCCATTTATCCAATTGTCTTTGTAACTTCTTCATTTCTTCCCCATAACATTACGTCATCCGCAAACATCATAGTTCCCACATTTCCTCTAACATCTTTAATTTCTCTCCACATTATCTCCATTACCACATTAAACAATACTGGTGACAAAACGCTTCCCTGTTTCAGTCCTTTCCTTATATCAAACCATCTGGTATACCCTGCAACCGTCCTAACTCGACATTTGTGGATTCTATACAATTCCTTTATCCATTCAATGTACTTTTCTTCCAGACCAATGCATCTTAAGCTATTCCAAATGGCACTTCTTTTTACTGAGTCATATGCCTTTTCAATATCTATAAAAACACAAATTATTTTCTGATCAAATTCCCAATGCTTTTCTATTATCTGTCTTACTGCAAAAATTAAATCCACTGTACTTCTATTTCTCCGAAAACCATGCTGTTCCTCGCTTAACTGATCTTCAATGTAGCAAGATTATTAAAGAAGAGAAAATTTACCAAATACTAAGTTTTATTATTTTTACACAGCAAAGACGTTGCCATATTGTCGCTTGTGTAGAGTGGGCTTAATAAGTAAGAATTATTAACAATGGAGGACGCAGATAAATGATCCATGATTAATCATTGCGGTTTAATTTTATGTAACCTATCATTGTCATTTTGTTCATCTTCTGATATGTGCAAAGCTCTGAGGATCAATAAAAATCTATCACGGCACATATAATCCCTAAAACATGTGCGGAACAGTTTATCTATACTCCAATAGTCTTGGAGTTTGGGCATTCGGACAAACCCAGTATGAAACAAAATACCCAAGAATGTTTTGAATTCTGTCAAATTTAGGTCCTTCCACTGACAAATCCGGGATTTTTCTCTAGTATTTTCAGATAGGAAAATTTCTTCTGCATACCTGTTTGTCTCCCTAATAATACCTTCTAGAAACTGGTCATCAATAATTAAAGAGAACCAATCTATTGGTTCGCTACCAAGAATTGGAACTCTCAGCCCCACTTGTTCATTGAACAGAAAGGTTTTTAGCTGTGGAATATCGTTCCAAGGCAACACAGGTCGGGGTACTCGTCTCCCATGAACAGGGCGTGGTGCCGGTGTCACATTATTTAGTGCAGTACTAGTACTTGGTGTCGGCAGTGTGCTGGACACAGGCAATGGCACCGGTGTAGTAATATTATATAGTGCAGTACTGCTAGTAGGCGTACCTGGCGTCGCCGGTGTGCTGGATGCAGGTGATGTATTACTACTAAGTGTGTTTGAAGTGCAGTCTACAACCAATGAACTATCAACCTCACCATCTGAGAAGTTATATTCTTCATCACTTGATTCTGTATCACTCGGCTTGTAACTGTCACCACTACTAAATACATCAGAATCTGATTCGTAAATCGCGTGCCTTTCAATCTCACTCACGGTTAAATCGTCAGGATTACAGCAATTATTAGGATTGTCACCACTCATTTTAATTAATCACACACAACACCACATACATCCGAATTGCAAACGAAAAGTACTCACGTATAGGTTAACTCCCAAAGAACATGAGCATATGAGGTTATTGTTGTTAATTAATCAGCTGGGCGGGAAACAGCTGAGCGCCCAAGGACGTGTGAACGCGTCCTCAGCACATCGCGAGGCACAGCAAGGACGCGTAAACGCATCCTCAGCACTGAACGTGTTAAGCCTTTTCAGACCTATTGTGAGAATGTTGGAAATTATTAAATCTGTTAAAAAGTTAGGACCAACAACTTGTGAATGTAATCATTTATGATAAAAGGAAGATCAGTTAATTTACAAATGGCAATCATTAGTTTGGTCTACATTAAGAACAATTTTATTTTTTAATATTAATAATAAGTCAACAGTAACTTTTTAGACCATATTTAACTGCATGTTATTTAAATATTGTATAAAACTATAGTATATTTACTATAAAGTATCATTGACGGCATCAGATAATAATACTTAACTGCGCTAAGTAAAGGATTTGCAACAAACAATAAATTGTAATGCTTATTTGTTTCAGAGCCTCAATTAAAATATATAAATTCACATTGAAATTATGTTTAAACAACATTTTTTTCAATGTAAGTATAAACGCACAGTATAAATTTCAACTTGTTTATTGGCATGTTGAGCCGAAACTGTGCAACAGCAATAAATTGGTTTTTTAATGAAAGTTTAATTATTTAAACTTCAGAATTACCAGTTTAACACTTAAGTGAAATGTGCACTATGTTTTATTTAATATAAAATGATGTTTGATGTTCAGGAGCTTTCAAAAGTAAGAGAGAAACTAAGTGTCAATTAGGCCTTTAGAAAAATGCACAGTTACAGCCAATTGGTAAAAAAAGTTACAGGAATCCATATAAAATGTTGTTCGTTTTAGTAAATTGCAGATAAAGTTAATGATTCCAGTAAAAATTCACCCTGCATGTACATTATTATATGACCCACCCACTCATAACGTACGATGGTATTGCCCATAAAGGTATGGTGTTATATTTGTGTATGTTAATATCATTTGTGTTTATTTATAACTATCACATATACCTAAAAACCCATCTATTAAGAAGATGATAGTTCAGCTCTCTTTATATGTAATATTGTGAATATATATCAACCAAGAACCTGGCTACTTGTCAAGCCTGACTACTTACCTTATAATGCTAAGTGTAAGAAAGAGTCATGAGACCTTAACTTCACCTTTTTGTAAATATTTTTTACAAATAAAGAAATTATCTATTCATACTATTCTTTACCATTCTACTAGTTAATACCAGGAAAGCTAACTAAAGGTTGTATCTTTAATTTATTTTCATAAAGTTGTACTGAACATAAAATGTTTTTTGTTATTGATGAAGGTGTATAGATGTGCTTGTGACCTTGCCATATTGGTTTATGGCAAGAGAAGGAACGCAGGGTTAAATCAAATCATTACTAAACATCACTACTGCCTTGATTTGATTGAAAACATAACAACTGATAAAATTGAGTCCAGATAAATATCAAGAAATACAGTTTGCAAGATTAATTTTTGTAAAAAAAATTTTTTATGTATAAACATTTTTTATCATTAAAATCAATTTTTCACTTGTTGAATATTAAAAATAATCACATTTTATTAGAAGCTCATATTATAAATTAATTGTTTAAATTATTACCATTATCTATGGCAACGATATATTGGAAATATCGATAAATATGTTTCGATATATTAGTATCGATGTTTTTTACAATAATATAGGCCATATCGATATATTGGTTCGATATATTATATCAATACATATTGATGTTCTCTCTCCTCAAAATCATCATGATAAAAAAACCATTTAATTAGCTTCTTATGCCAACAAAACATGCATTGAAATAATACAGTAACTTTAATTTTTTTACTTTAGGTTAAATGAAAATTAATTTCCATACTTATGTTTTTAAATGGTTTACCTGACAACTATTGGAAGTAGGTTTAGTGAATTAATTTGTTTAATTTTTAATGTTTATAAGAAGCATGTCATTTTAAAATGTGAAAAACAAAAATAACAGTGTCATTACATTATTCTTTTATAATTAACATAGTAATTAAGGGTTTTATTATCCTCATTTTGAATTTTTCAGTCAACCCCATGGATTACAATTTGTTTCATGTAGATAAATGTATTTAATTCTTATATTCAGTAGGTTATTCTAAATAGTGACAAAAATAAGCGTGTATTTTTGGTCATGACATAAGAGTTGGTGCATAATTTGAAACAGATAAATCTTTTAATCTTTAATCAGTTACCTGATATATTAATATTTTTCTATCAATATTATCGTTAGATTGATATTTGGTTTGCAAAATACCGATATGTTGGAAATATTTGCAATCCTTAATCAAAATTAAGTGAAATCGATACTCAGAATTCTACTTACATATGAGAGGCCGACACAACGTTGTTGGTATTTTAATGCAAATATGAATGGTTATATGAGTGTGGATGAGTGTAGTCTGGTCACTATCTGAGTTCAACTGTTCCTCAGAAAGGGCAATTTATTAATAACCCAACAGCCAGGGCAACTAAGGGACCTACAGCTTTACGTGGAATCCGAACCACGTAGTGCTGGTCTTATTTTCAGGTAATTGACAAGGCTGAATAGTCAGTTATCTCAGTAATTGCCTGATACTCAGTTATCTCCCCCACACAACATCTGCACAATGATTACCACCCAACATGGACACTCCAGACTTCTCTAGTAGTGTCCACACCGATAGCAGCCATCAAGCAGACATCATGTTGGTATTAAGAGGACCGAGCATCCAACCTATCGCCTACAATCTCCCAAACACTTTGTCCCCATGTAGCTGGGTTACAGCACTGCGCCACCAGTGCCGACTCCACGGGGCAGGCTTAGTTTTGGAACATGGTTAGTACAACCATAGTAAAACCATATATAGACGTTTAAAGTACATGTAGGGAGGCTATAGAATGCGCTAATTTTCTAGAATCTGAACAAAACTGTTATGATTTATCAATACATGATTAATAATTTTATATCTTTAAGCCACGGATAAGCCTATTAATTTTCTTCCTTTTCCTTGACTAAAATTTTGTTTTAAAATTTGTCCTTATGTTTTTACAAGCTTGTCAGTAAGGATGTTCTTATATAAAATTTTAATTGAGATACTAAGTTATGCCATGATCAAATTGAGTAAGAGTGACTGTGATTTCAGTGTGTGCTGACCTAATCGGTGGGGCTAAGAAGCAGAACCTAAGAGTCAAAGGTCCAGTGAGGATGCCAACAAAAATTCTGCGCATTACTACCCGTAAAACTCCCTGTGGTGAAGGATCCAAGACTTGGGACAGATTTCAGATGAGAGTTCACAAGAGAGTAATTGATCTTCACTGTCCATCTGAGATTGTAAAGCAGATCGCCTTCCTTAGTATCGAGCCTGGTGTAGAGGTTGAAGTTACCATCACTGACTCGTGATTTGTTAACACCAACTGACCAATAAACCATCGGTTTTATATACTATTGCATGATTTATTGCTGTCCTTTAACCCATCAACTGGTGATTGTCGCTTTTGTGGTGATCTATCACTTACAACAACTGCCGCAAACTGGTCACTATAAATTAAAGAGTTTTATGCTCGATATATGAGTATTATACGTTAGTCGATGAACTGATCTATCGATATAATTGCAACAGACATAATTGTATTTCACTGCAATTAAAAGGTGATAAGAACTATTTTGTTATGTTTAGTTGCTGTCAATGTCTTATAATAAAATGTCACTTATATTGGATAGAATGTCTGACTTGTCAACCAAGGATGAATTCAAGACAGTCACAGATGGCATTTCTCAACTGAGTCAAAAGGTCGTGGAGCTAACTGAGAAACTTTCGGATATCGAGCCCCGTTTAACTAACTACAGCGGAAGAAAGTATTTTTAAAGTTCAGGCCGATGTGCAGAAATTGATGGAAAACCCGCCTATGAACAATGAGGAAGATTTGATAGCTGAGATTTCAGATCGCTCAAGAAGGCTCCACAATGTCATTCTATACAATTTACCTAAAAGCACAAAAATACTCCCTAATGATAAGAAAAGTGAAGATCTGAATATAATAACTAAAATATACTCAGCCCTAAAGGTGACGCTACCCAATCAAGTTTCATACTTCAGAATAGGAAAATCTAGAGATAGATGCCGCCCTCTTAAACTTATATTTAAAACTCAGGAGGATGCACTTAACTTATTAAACAATTTCTCATCTGAAGATATAGCGAAAGCGTATTAAGAGTTTAGTGAGATCTACATTTCTCGTGATAGGACGCAGAAGGAGAGGCATTATCTTATCGAACTTAGAAAAGAACTTGAAGCTAGAACCAAAGGCGGAGAAAACAACTTAACAATTAAATATATTAATAATATTCCAAAAATTGTCCAGAAGGTCCAAAAAAACTAGTTAACTTGGCCAGGAGATCAAAAATTAGCATCTATTATCAGAATGTCAACGGGCTCAGAACAAAACTTACTGAGTTGAGAAATTCTTTATCTCAATCTGTTCATGACATTGTGGTTTTAATGGAAACCAACTTATCTCCGGACATATCTGATGCTGAACTTGGTCTCCTGAGCCACTCAATATATAGAAAAGATCGATCATCTGATACTAGCAATAGAATAAGTGGTGGAGGTGTTATGGTGGCAGTTGACAAGTCTATTCCGTCGTATCAGATCATTGTACCTGATAATACGCTTGAAAGTGTTTTTGTGGTTCTGTCACTGGGCCATGGCTTCAAGGTTCTCCTGAATGGCGTTTATATACCACCAGCTCAACCCTATAGTACGTACAATAATTACTGCAGTATTTTGGAGGAAGCTTCTGCGCTATCTGGTGTGGACATCCACAATCTTCTTTTAGGTGATTTTAATCTACCTGGAGTTGATTGGTGTTCTGCAACTCCATTCTTTCCATCTAAGGCATCGTCTGTAATACATGAGACCACTACTTACTTAAATTGTCAACAAATTAATACAGTGCGTAACAGTAATGATGCTTTGCTCGACCTCGACTTTTCATCATTATCGGAGGCTTACTTGTACCAGGACATTGACCCTGTAGTCGTTGCTGACCAACACCATCCTGCCCTTAATGTATATATATCAGTTCCTAGTCCAGAATCCACAGGCCCTATATATGTACCAGATTTTAAGAAATGTAATGTGGAATCAATTTTCTCTGGAATTCAGTCTTTATCCTACTTTGATTTCGATCGCGAAGTTAATGAGTCCTTTTCTTTACTTATCACTAAGGTCCGTGATATAGTCCTAGCCAACACCCCTACTAGAAGAATTGGCTCATACAAGTATCCGTCGTGGTTTAGTAGAGAGATGGAGGACCTGGTGATACTCAAGAAGAGGTTACATAAGATGTATAAGCAAACGTTAAATCCTCAGGATTACTTAAGATTTGCACGAGTTCGTAAGAGATGTAAGGATATGTCTAAAAACTGCTTTCAATCTTATATTACCCATGTACAAAATGTCCTACCATATAATCCGAAGATCTTCTGGAGTTTTGTTAAAGATACAAGAAAGGCTAGTCCTCACCCTTCGAGTATGAAGTATGAAGGTCACTCTACAACTGAACCCTCTATTATGTGCCAGTATTTCGCTGATTTCTTTAACTCGGTATTTACACCCTCAGATCCTCACTACCTACCAGGAGGCTTTAGTTTCAATTATTCTGATGCACTTTCATCTTGCCAAGTCACTCTCCAGGAGGTGCAAGACGCCCTTAACTCTCTAGATGTCTCAAAGGGATGTGGACCTGACTTAATCCCGCCATTAGTATTGAGATATTGCAGTCCGGTCATTTGGTTGGTCTCTTCAATAGATCTCTGAAATTGGGTATATACCCGTCAGAACTCAAGAATAGTTACATTGTGCCTATACATAAATCAGGACCGGCTGATGACGTAACTAACTATAGACCAATTGCCATTCAGTCAGGACTTGCCAAGGTTTTTGAACGAATAGTTTTAAGGAATGTTGGACCATTCTTGTGGAAGCAATTGGCTCCAAATCAACATGGATTTGTATGTGGACGGTCTACTTCTACAAACCTAATTTCTCTTCAGAAATTTGTAGTGGATGCCTTTGTGAGGAGGGAACAAGTCGATGTCCTATATCTGGATTTTTCAAAGGCTTTTGACATGGTGTGTCATCAGCGTCTGCTGGATAAACTGTCAGCGTATGGTGTAAACGGAAGTCTACTTCAATGGTTTACCAGCTATCTTAGTGACAGGTGCCTTAGGGTGAAATTTGCTTCAGCTACATCTGATCCTTTCTTTGGGACTTTCGGAGTACCACAGGGCTCTATCTTGGGACCAACACTATTCTGTGTCTTAATTAACGATATAGTCCATTGCATCAAAACCAACTGTTTACTATTTGCAGATGATATAAAGATCTTCAATTCAGTGAAGCAGGTCTATGATTGTGAGTTACTTCAGGGCGACCTTCAAGCTGTTCAGAAATGGAGTAGTGATAACAGGATGTGCTTGAATATCAAGAAGTCTTTCAGTTTCTGTTTTCACAGAATTCTCTCTCCTCTTCGGTTTGACTACAACGTAGAAGGTGCTATCCTTAAGAGGCCTTCAACTATTAAGGATCTTGGAGTGGAGTGGATGTCATCCCTTAGTGCCGAAGCGCATGTCACAAGGATTTGCCTCCAGGCTAGCCGAGCGTTGGGGCTCCTAGTACGCTCATCGAGGCACTTTTCCCAACTGCAATCTCTCAGAACACTCTACTGTTGCAATGTAAGGCCTTTACTGGAGTACTCCTCAGTAGTATGGGCACCCCATCAATCTACACTTATCGATCGCCTTCAGAGGATCCAGAATAGATTCTTACGGCTAGCTGGAATCAGACTTGGATTTGCCTATAGGGAAGTTCCCTTGGGTGCTCTGGCTGAGCAGATGAACCTACCTACTTTGCTGTCCAGGCGTACTATTCATGACATAATGTTTTTGTACAAGATTGTCAATGGACTGTTGGATTGCAGTGAGCTGCTCGGTGGGATTAATTTCCACGTTCCTATAGCGACTAGATCCCGGGACCTCTTTGGTAGGCAGCAATCCAGCACAAACTATGCACTGTACTCCACAATGGTCCGCATCCAACGTCAAGGGAATATTGTTGCACCTCATGTAGACTTCTTCAACTCAAGTCAAAAATCGTTTAAAGATAGTATACATAAGTTGCTGTAATTTTTTTTTTTTTTCGTTTTCTTGGGACTTTTGTTTGTTGAAAATTGATTGTTGTAATTTGCTGAGATCGTTTTTGCCTTGAATTAAGTCTCAAAGCTACTTTAACTAATTTAGCATGACTCCATGAGCCTCAAAGCAACGTTTGCCATCAAAGTTTCTCATAGTAATTTGGTTATATAGTATTATACGTTATTTATAAACATCAAATTGTAAATGGTTATTACCGTTAAATAAATAAATGTCTTGTCTGTTTATGCTTTTGTTGTTGTAAAATAACTGTTTATAAATAATATTTAGTGAAATAAGGTTCTTATATATATTTTTGAAGTGTAATTTGTTGGGTTTTTTCCAAAAAAAGTTTATGTAATTAGTAGGGTACTAAATATATATTTTATATTTTATTTGTAATAAAAATATTTGTATATTTTAGAACAAAGTATTTATTTTTTCATTGAGTTTTGGAATTTCTGAACAGATTTTAAATTTGGTTGGGATTAAAATTCTAAGAAAGTGATTCGTACATTAAATCATGTTTCTACTAATTTATTAGTGTTTTCAGGGTTAATATAGATTTTCGGAAAAATGTGCTAATATGGAAGTAAAAAAATTATCAAATAATGTCGAAACAATTTTTAAAATTTATTTTATTCAATATTTCTTAGCATGGTCACCCCTTCCCCAAATTTACCAAATACTAAGTTTTATTATTTTTACACAGCAAAGACGTTGCCATATTGTCGCTTGTGTAGAGTGGGCTTAATAAGTAAGAATTATTAACAATGGAGGACGCAGATGAATGATCCATGATTAATCATTGCACAATAGTCGACTGCAGGTATAGTGCTGTTTTTTAAGCAGAATCCATGAAATAGTTCACATGAATTTTGGTTGCATAAGCTACTGCTACATCAGTTACCTTCTAGTCAATCTGTGCACGGATCATTAACATAGAAGGGGAGTGGGGTCCAAGTATTTCACAGATGAATCAGATGAGAAGTTGATTGCCTTTTGAAACAAAGTGCTTTATGTTTTTACTATCACTTACTGTCATTTGTTTTATTGTTCAGAGAAGAACTTTTTTTATCGTTTGTTAAAATGGAAAACCAAAAAAGTGCTCAAGGATTTAATTCTTAAAAACAGCCTTCTTCCGCTCTTAAAAAGTAAAGGGTGGATTCTTCTTTGGATATTAAATTCTTCTTAGAATAATGCAATATCAATATTTACATTCATCTTTACTACTTCAATTGATGAAACTCGGACTGCATTTCCTGCCAAAATACAAACAAAATAGTGCAGTACACAATCAACATACATTACTGTGACAAATCGCATTGTCATTCATGGATGATGCACCTTGAATCTGTAGTTCTTATATGAAAGATTTATGATAATATTTTTGCTATATTATTACTCTCATTAAAACTGAGTTAATGTAGATTTTTTTCTGAATGACTATCACTGTAACTACATGCAAGTTAAAAATATGAGCGGATGGGTTTCCAAAAATAACTAGTTAATAAACTTATAGGGATATTTAATTACAGATAAGTACACTTTTAATAATTAATGAATAGGTCTAAAAACGCCATGTAGTTTGAAAGCCGTTGACTTAATATATTAATATCTGACAATAATGTGTTTGTTTATGAAGATGTCTTTAAATGTTATTTAGAAAATGATGACTAACATATTGATGAGTACTGACTCATGAAGGTTTTTTAAATGAACTGCTGAATCATATTTTTTAAGACAGGTGTATTTATAAGAATCTGAAATGATGGGTATTATTACTAGTCTAACAATTGTTAATTTTGGCATCAAGACTTACGCATGAGTATTGCAATACTCAATGATTCAATATTGTAGATACTTGAGTTTGCACAGTAACCACTGAGTGTAAATAATAGACAAACAAAATATATTTTGTTATCCTATGTTATATTTTGTTATCCTATGTTGGTAGCTGGTAGATCACAAATTAGTGACAGTCCAGCTACCATTTTTGTTTCTCGTTTAGAACCTTTAATGTACAGCTTTAAAGATTTGCTGTGGACGTGAACAACTTCATCCCCCAAAATGGTGGCTGATAATAAAACCATACTCTCTATATATCTTATGTAGGTTTAAAATTTTTACTGTATTTTAATTCTTTTGAATAATTATTGCTGACAAATAAGTATCTATATATTCTTTTGAGATATTAAAAAAAATTCCAAATAAAACCTTCATAGGTACATGAAACTGTTATATAATGTATATACATTAACATATGAGTCTCGCTAGTAAGGTCTTGGCAAGAATTTTGCTTAGGACAGGAGGACTGCAATCTGACGAAAATTGCTTGTTTGGCAAAGTTCGTTTTTCTTGAAAACTGACGTGAGAGTGTGTCTAGCAGTGTGAGCAACCACACTGACAAGCCGTTCAAGTAGCAAGATTGTTTTGACCTCAGTCCCTGTAACACAAGCGACACCTCCGCCTCACCAACAGGAGCCAGTGCCATGGGTGACTGGGTTTCTATCAATACATGGATTACTAACGCTAAATTTAAACGATGAATGGGGCAGAGCAACAGAAGAATATAAATAATTTATTGAATTCTGTAGTAATTTCAGGATGTATTGTTATACTTTCTGGATTATTTGTATTGCTGATATAATTGTATTGGAAAGATAGATTTTTCATGGTTGCTGTATGATTTATTATTTTTCAAACTGTTTTAGCATTTGTTTAACATTATAACATTTAGCAACCCTTATAACTTTCCTGTACATTCCTTGAAACTAATATTCCATAAGTAACCCGGAAGCGTTTCTATTTATTTTACTTTTTGAAAAGGGTAATAAACGTCCAAATGAAATTTCAAGGAACTATCAAATACCTCAAACATTAAAATCAGATATTTTATTTTGTTCACAAATATTATATGGCTCAAGAACTATTCTGAAGTCGGAAGTGGTCAGTTCAATTGCAGGTGCGTACTCTCTGACTGAGACCTCCTGTACCAAGTTGTCTAGAGATGGCACAATCAAACAGGGACTAAGGTATTTGACAAGTTGGTAATGATGTTATGAAAGACTATGATCAGAAATGAGATCACTCGAATTATTATGTTACAGACCAAGTTAAGCCAAATGAGGTGAGATTCTGCAGTCGTTGGGATAGGGAGTCAGTGTGATCCAAAACATTAATTTTAAAATTGCCAAGGACGTGTTGGATTTTGTTTGATTCAAAATATGTTTGAAGGAGATCAAGTTTGTATAGAAAAAAAACTGTCACTGCAGCCGTTGGGTGATCCAACTAAGACAAATTTGTTTAAAAACAATTGATTCAAGTGACTTCAAAGTCCATTTTAACAAATAAAAGAATCGAAAACTAAACTCAACTAAGACAACTTCTTGTGTTTTACTTAGTTTACGAGACGCTGGAATGAAATCCAAATTTTATTTTATTACCTAATAATCTAGTTCTGATGTAATACATGTTGTAGTATAGTGCATGGGTGTAAAGAGTGATTGTTATATTTTATTTTTTTTAAATAAAATGGCTGTTCATATGTCATTAATTAATGACACTTTCTAAGGAATAGTCGGCCTTAGTTTGTAACAAAGACTACATTCGCTCATCTACACTCTTTCGAAATCCATATTCGCCCATATCTTGACGATCGGCGTCTTATGAATAAATAAAAAAATTAATAAATTTCAGCAGTATAGCTGGCTGTAAATGGTTGAAATTTTAAAAAGCCTCTTGTAAAAATGATACAATTCTGCGCCTTGAGTGAAAATATTGTTTGTGAGACAATTGAATTAGGCAATGCACGAATTTCAATTTGATCCATGCTCTTGGCTTAAGTTCCAACGAAAACTTCTGACTTAAGTTGTCACACATGAGAGTTAGTTCATCTGCTTTGTATATGGCAGACTGTGCACTTAAACCTTACGGAGGACAAACATTTTGTAAAGTTTTCAACAAATATTTTTTAATATGTGTAGCTTTAGGAAGATGGAGACAACAACTCCATCTTCCTAAGGGATTTTTTTATACAATGTAGTATCTATTTCAAAGCTTTTGTTTACAATGAAACCTCCTCATAGGAATAACTAATTTTTAATAGTAATTGTTATTAAAAATGTGTGTGTGGAGGCTTTCAGTTAACAGGAGGGGATTTTGCACAAAAATGTTTAGAAACCCCTGCTGTAGAGGGTGGGCTCTGTAAAAATCACTCATGACAGTATACTCCACTCGACTGGAAACAGAATAAGTTTCTCTGTTTTCAATAGATGGTACAAGTCAAGGTTCCTATACATGAGGTTGTCTCATACAAGTACGCATCCATATCGCGCAGGTAGCAATTACGTCATAGGGAGGCCTCAGCTGTGTTTTTTCTGCCTTCACTGCTGTAAACAAAACAATGTAAAACATCTGATATTCAAACTCGATTACAGTTCAGTCTGCATTGTTTATTTATTTTATGTAGGTGACTGGTTTAAATATTGATATAATTTAATATTTACTAAGTAAGTATAACTGAGCAATACATGAAAAGAGATAATTTGCTGCTTTAAATTAATATTAAAATACCATAAATTTAAATAATTCTAAAATAATCTTAAGAACAATACAGTAATGGTTTTTAGTATGTCGTTTTAATTGTTCAGCACTCTGTGTTGGAGGCACAGAGTAAGTAATACACTTAATCTGAGGTTGGAGGTCTCCCTCTGACATCACCACTCGGCTTATATAGACCATATGAAAAAAAAATGTGTTTGTACTTAATTTTGCATAGCATTTATGTTTTAGATAACACTATGAGGTAAAACAAAATTTATAAATGTTAAAAAAGACATCCTGAGTTGATTAGTAACATTATCAGCCAGATGTCAAGCCAAAACACAAAATGTGTCGTAATCTCAAATCTTGTGTTAATGGGTTTGATTATTAAAATTATTATTAATGGTTTGTAATAAAAAAATTAAACTTAATGGAAACAAAAAAATAGCATACATAAAAACATTAATTTGACAATGTTTTGTGGTTGTTGGTTTATCAAGAACTTTTTATGAATGTTTTTAATTTTTAAAATTAAAATGATTTTAGCTGTAATTTTGTAGGAGAACATTGATCGTTATTTGTCTCCTTAAGGAATACAGTAGAGTGAATTGTCAATTCCTCAAGATGAAATGTAATTTAAAGTAAAATGAAGTTTGTATGTTTCAAAACATCAGAGATTTTCTCAAACAGCCAGATTTATTTTAGACATCAGAAGTGAGTGTGTAAAAATGAAATATACTGTTGTAAGACACATATTTATGTGTTCAATACATCTTATTTAGTAAGGGCAAATTAAAGTTCTTATTTTGAATAAGCTTTTTATAACATGGGTAGATCTGTATTACTAATCATATTTTTTTTATTAATATTAAGTTTTTGTGTGAATAAAATAAATTCTGCATTTAAATTTCATTTTATTTAAAATTTAGGAGTGATGCCTGGGCTATAAATTAGTATGTAGCAGGCCCAGACATCATTTATTTGACTTGTATTTCTTAATCCACTTGCAGCTGGCGAAATGAACCAGCCATTCCTGTTATTTGCTGTTCTTCAAACTCTGTAACAAATTTTGCTTTCTTGTTCACATCAATCTTCATTTTGTCTAGTGCCATAACTGAGTCACGTTTGGACTCCAGGAACTTCTTGAACTCCACTGAAAGCACAGTAACTATTAGTATATAAAATTATAGGTACTTATTGTTGTGTAGGACTTAGCTAATGGGGGAGGGACGTTCAATGCTCTAGCTATACTATTTCGGCAATACAGTTTACTGCATAAAATACATTGAGTTGACTTTCACATAAACAATATATAGTTTATATTTTACCAAAGATGAAACATATACTGTACAGAAATGGATTAATGATTGTCTTGTTTGTATGAGGGAAGGCCGTGAACTGTTATATTTTATCTCCCTATTAAGGCATTGGAAGTTTTTAATTAATCATTTTTCATCTCGAATACTTTTGCGAATAGCTTACTAAATTGGTTAAGGATTCCTTGCCAAATTAACTTACTGTTTTTTAAAAAATAATTAGATTAATATAACAAATATTTAACTAATATATTGGAGAGATAGGACATCAGCAGACTTACCTTAGATGACAAGTTCACTAACACCAGAGTAGTAGTAACATACACAAAATAAACAAATAATCACACAAACTTTCAATGCCACTGGCACTTCCTTGAGGTGAATAGTTGTTTATTTTGTGTATGTTACTAGTACTCTGGTGTTAGTGAGCTTGTCTTCTAAGGTAAGTTTGCTGATCTTCTATCTCTCCAATATACTAATTCATGGCCTAGTGCCCTTTAACCTAACCTAAAAATATTTAACTAAATAATTTGTACATTACAAGATGGTAAGCCAATTATGAAAATGTCCACAAATACTGGACATTTATTATATTTATCTAATAGAAAACAAATAAAAAGTCTATATATTTCATTTTGAGGGGGAAGGTTTTCTATAGATTTTTCTCAATTAAAGAAATAAGAAAAGTTTGTAATGCTGAAAAATAAAAATCGATAACACTGTTTTTCGAGAACTTGGTACTATCGCCTTTCTAGAGTGAAGCAATGGCTCTGAAAGCAGAAATCAGTGGGTTGTTTATTTCGAGTTGAAATAAATTCAAAACAGAAAAAAGAGTGCTAACCAAATTATCCATGGCATTATGAAAATTTCTAAATTAGTTTAATAAGCTGCATTAAAAATTATGTTATTAAAAATCACCTGCAGAAACGAGCCATTTTGTTAGCCCTGTATGTTAGCTTGTTGGACCAACGGCTTAAGTGACTAATACAACCACTGTATTAATATTGCAGTTATTTTAAAATAACTGCTAAATTTTCTTTTTTATCTTATATGAAAAAATGAAAATTTTAAATGTTTTATAGCTAATCGGCCGATAAACCTATGCTTATGCACAGCATCAGATTGGTCCATAGCTCTTAAATTTGTTCTCTAACTTACCAATAATATCTGCTAGTGGCACCTCTCCTCCATACTCTTTTGGAAGAATCTTGGTGTCTACCACACTCTTCAAGCTTTCTATATCCTTATGGATCTGCAAGAAATTGAAATTATAATATACACTTAGGCAAATAGTGTAGCCACCTTCATGATAATAAAAGGATGGGATGTCTGCGACTTATGTATTTCCTACACCAGTATTATAATAGGGCATTTTGATTATTCAGAAGACCTGTTAAATTGCTCAGTGATGGACGAATATAGTGTATAAATTGCATCATCCAGAACACAGTTTTCATCATTAACTTACATAATGTTGTCAAGGTTATTCATTATTCATCTCTAAGACGCCGATCATAGAGATATGGGCGAATATGAGGGGTAAATGAGTATCATGAGTGTAGTCATTTTGACTATCTCAAATGGAATTTAACCTATACTATTTAAGGCATGTAACTCATTTCAACTCACATAAAATAATTATTTTGATATTATTTTTTTATTTAAAAAAAAGAGGCCGATCCTCCTTCTTAACCTTACTCTGCCCATTCCTCATAGACTATTGATCTGTGCGAGGAACTTATTCAGATGGAGTAAGGTGGGTGAATATTACTGATAAATCTTCCAGGCTAGACCGGTTTCGAACCAGCGCTATCTCTAATCCAAGCTCAAAGTCCTGATGCCTTAGGCCACCGGCTCGCCCAGTTTTAATGCAATTCAAACGCAAATGAGGAACATGATTTGAAAAGTAGAGGGGTTAAGCTGTCGCCTAGTAAAATCGTGTTTTAACATCTAATTTATCCAAGGGCAGTTTTTTAATTATTCATACAAATTAGTTTGGATTGTTTATTACTCACATTTCCAGAATTTAAAAAAAATGTCTTCCTTCTACAGTTCAACCCTGATTCAAAAGGGGTGTTGGACTGACACCATTTAGGCACATTACAAAGTCACGGGCAATGAAATAGGCAATTCGTTATACACAAATTAGCTTGAGTTGTTCGATCACACAGCTTGACATGTTCTACTAAACTTTATTAACGAATAACAATAGTGCTTAATTTTATACTTCAATAAAAATCAACATCTCCAGTCTTGTAAAAACTGAGTTAGTAAAACATGAAATTGAAAATAAGCATTTAACTACTAACATCATCAACTTAGCCAAAACACCTAACGAATAATAATAAAGACAAAAAAGATAGTAATTCTCCAAAGAATGTTAATTACTTAACTCCACATGTGTATAATTTTCATATTTGAATATGAATTTAATAGGGTTTATACTAGAACGCTTTTAATGATAATCTACAAGGTCGTCAAAAAAGGGTGTCACAAACTGATGGTGGGGGGGCTGACAACACTCAACAAAAAATATTCTGTAAACATAGGAGAAGTAATTTCTTGTTTAGCCTCTAATAAAAAATGCTTATCTCAAGAACTATTGAAGTTACAGGAACCAAACTTTGCATGTAAGCTTATTAGAAAAAAGGCAATTAAAAATAATCATTATAATTATTGACACTGATCATCAATAAATAAAAGGGTGAATATGGATTGTGAAACAATTCAAAACAAAATCTCTGAAAATGCATTTATTTTACAAAAAATAACTAATGAAATCTACTTGTCTGTCCTGTACATTAAAATTTTAATAAATTACATCATTCAATCTGACAAAATTGTACGAAAAAGTTTTATTTTTTAATTTAAGACTTGTCTACATTAATTTTTATAAAACACTGGAAAATACCTCTTTCTGATCATCTTAACAACATGTATTCAATATGTCTTGCATTCTGAAGAACGCAGGTTTTTATGTGTCTTTGAAAGGATGAGCACACATACTCGAATCCCAGGTTGTTCCCTGATATCCTGACAAGAATTAAAAATCTTTCAGATGGCTGATCCTAATGGAAAACTGAAAACTTTATACTTCTTTTTAAATGTCTTTCTGCCAAAAATTGCACTTTCTGTTCCTAAAGATTCGAATAGTTTCAGATTGGGGAAATCAGCATGCAAAGGTAAAGGACCGCTGGCCAAACTCATCTCAAAACGCCTAATTTGGATCTAACATTTACGTCATAGTGTGGAAGCACTCCATCATGCTAGAGCCAGTTTGTTGGAATATTCCTTGATACAGTGTTTTAGCTTTTCTATCACTCTAACTTACTTTATTTTCTATCATTCAAAACTTTACTTTAATTCCACTGATGAAATGTCAACTAGATTCTCCATTGTTACAAGCAGCTGGTGCCCCAACTGACAAGCAGAATCAGCTGATAAAACACTGTTCATTTGACATGAGGGATTAATTTGTCATTCCAAAGAATACACACTTACTCATTCAAAATCTATATTGGCTCATATATTGACAATCGGCATTTTAAGAACAAATAAGTATCTGTTTTGTCTGGCTGGTACAAGTAGACCTTTAAAGCGAACTTTCTAGCTTACACATTGACATATTGCTTAGAATAAAGTATCATGGAACATATTTTATTCCATAACCTTTTTATTCAATAACCTTGTACAACTGTTATAAATTTAATATTTTTGTGTTATTTGACTTAAAAATTTTGGAAAGGACATAACTTTTTAAGATAAGGCAAATTACATAAATTTCATTTAAATTGAATCTTTTTGGTTAAATTTACAGGAAAGTTTGATTTTCATACTTTAGAGTTCTTGAGTCCAATTAATTTGTTTGTAAAAAGTACAAAAGGGAGGCAAGGGGCTAAGCAATAAACGTCTGGACTTATGTGTATAGGACATCATTTGTCTTATTTGGTTTATACTCTTTTAGTTCCACAAGTTTGTGATGCCTTTTTGGAACACCCAGTATATAGTCTTACCGTAACTCTATTTTTCAATTTCTCACTGAGAAGAGTCGTGAAGAAATCAAACATCTTACTAGCGTAAGGTGGAACATTAACAAAATGTGTTGATTTATGTCTCATTGGTGTAGAACTCTGAAACAAAACAGTTGATAAATCTCCATTTTCCGTGATAGGTGAAGGCTTATAGACTAAATACATCTCTTGACTATACTCCATGTAACCTTCATTGGAAGAACTGAGATAGGTCTAGTCATTTATTTATTTATACTTATCAACAGAAAGCCAATACACCGATTGAGGTGTAAATTATATCAACAATAATTAAATTTGAGCAATTATACAGGGTGTCTCGTAAGTAACCAGCCAAACTTCTGGAGATCATTCCTTGGTGAAAACAAACAAAAAATTTTATATGTACAAATCGTCTATCTCACTCCATTAACTGGCTATCTGTCTGCATATGTTTTTTACTAAAAACTTAATTTCTGTAAATTTATTTAAGATAAAACCATGAAAATTTGTATGAATGTTGATCTTCATAGTGTTCATGTACTATTTAAATTTAATTTTTTTACAATAATTCTTTTCAAAATGGCAGCCATTTTAAATTGTTAAAGTCAAATATCTTAATAACCTTAAATTTTACTAAAAACCTGTGCTAAAAAAAGTTTAAGAATTTATTTATAAAAATAATTGTTTAAAAAGTTTTAAGATTGAACAACTATTAACTGAAAAGTTACAATTTTTATCAAATAAAAATACGCTTGATATTAATAAAATTGGAAACTTTAGTAACGTGATATTTATTCACTAAAAACTAAATACAGTAGGAGTAGGTTAGAAGTGACATTTATTACAACACAAAAACAACAAACAGCAAAGAAAAACAAAAGAAAAAAATACTAGTGATCCTACAACATGTGCTCAAAGTGACCACCATCCATGTTTATGCATCGTTCCAGTCGATTTTTCATAGAACTTCTCATTCGTTCAAATACACCCGGTTTCTGTCTAATTGTATTACAGCCATCCACTATTTTTCCCTTAACATTTCAATACTTCCAACAGGTGTTTGGTATACCAAAGATTTAAGGTAACCCCATACAAAAAAGTCCATGGGGTTTAAGTCAGGAGACCTAGCAAAAACCACAAAAACTATCTCAAGAACCCCTTAACATCACTGTTTTTGTTTAGTAATGAACTCCAATCAATAATAAATAAAAATAGGTGTTTTCTAACAACGAACTGTCAATATTACAGTCAGCTGATAATCATTGACTGTATGTATTTTCAATTTCCAAATCAGCTGTAAACATCTATTTAGCACTAATTTAATTTTTAGTAAGTAAATGTCACTTTACTACATGACACTTTGAGCACATGTAGGATCACTAGTATTTTTTCTTTTGTTGTTCTTTTCTGTTGTTTTTGTGTTGTAATAAATGTCACTTCTTACCTACTCCTACTGTATTTAGTTTTTAGTAAATAAATGTCACTTTACTAAAGTTTCCAATTTTATTAATATCAAGCGTATTTTTATTTGATAAAAATTTTAACTTCTCAGTTAATAGTTGTTTAATCTTAAAACTTTTTATACAATTATTTTTAGAAATAAATTCTTAAACTTTTTTGTAGCACAGGTTTTTAGTAAAATTTAAAATTATTAAGATATTTGGCTTTAAAAATTTAAAATGGCCGCCATTTTGAAAAAGGTTACTATAAACAAATGAAATTTAAATAGTACATGAACACTATAAAGATCAACATTCATACAAATTTTCATGGTTTTATCTCAAATAACTTTAGAGATATTAAGCTTTCAGTAAAAAACATATACAGACAGATGGCCAGATAGTGGAGCGAGATAGATGATTTGTACATATGAAACTTTTTGTTTGTTTTAATCCAAGGAATGACCTCCAGAAGTTTGGCTGGTTACTTACGGGACACCCTGTAGACATAAATATACTAAGTAAATTAATGAATAAACAACATATATACTAATAAAAAGTTTAGAGCAGATTTCTTTCATTATTGGACATGAAGAAAAATAAAGCTTAACTTCTTACCACATGCAGATTGTTGAAAAAGAAATCCAACAGAAGGTATAGATCATTGAATAAGTGCTCCAGTCTAGCGAGTGGAACATAGAACTCTTATAGTATCAGAAATCAGAAATTCTTTATTTATACATTCTTTAAGAAGTATAATGGCGTCATTGTTAAAAAGTTATGCTTGCTTTACAAAAAAGTTGTTGTTAGTTGATAGTATTCTCCTACTGTGTATAGGGGTCGTTCTTCTAGCCAGTCTTGTAGCCCTTTCTTGAGCTTCTTCCCACTGAGGTTTTTCAGATGCTTCGGCAAAGAGTTGTATATCTTGCGTCCTGCGTATGAAGGTTTTTTACTGTATTGGGTAGTGTGGTGTTGTGGAAGTATAAAGTCTATGGCTCTTCTTGTGTTGTATGTGTGAATATCCTCCCCCTTTCGTTTGCAGTTTTATCTATATATGTGACTACGGAGAGGATGTATAGACCAATGATTGTTAGAATTTTTAGGGACTTAAAGGCTTCTCTGCAGCTGTCTAGTGGATTTAAACTTGCAAGTGTTCTAATAGCCTTTTTTTGAATGGTCAAAATTTTTTTAAGATTATATTCAGATGTTCCGCCCCACACAGTAAGTCCATATCTCACACAAATTGTGTATGTGTGCTGTCCAAGTGAGGTTGCAGTCAATGGTTATACCTAGTAATTTTGCTTGATTCTCTAAATGAGCATGTGGGATTTCTGGAAGGGGATCGTGTCTGGAGTATTGATGTCTACTTAATAACTCTCGAAGCCTAGTTTTAGAAGAAGCTCTGAAGTTTATTGCTGCTAACAGTTGTTCACAGCAGGTAGTTACGTAGTTCAGCAGCTAGTTTATTAACTTGACATCAGCTGAGCAACACCTAGCCTGACTGGATCAAACTGGATGCCATACAGGAACCTCTTGATATATATAATCCAAAACGAGTCCAGTAATGTTTAAAAATCTTGTCTGGCCACAAGAGATCCTCTCTCTCTCTCTTGTGGCTAACAAGTTAAGGCAATCAAACAGTACTTGCATACTCAAGAAATTGGTGGATTAATAATAGAACAATGTTAAGTTGAAGGAGGTTCTGAAGTCCTTTTGTCGATCTCATAATAAAGCCAAGAAGCTTATTGGTTCTGTTACTCAAGAGGTTTATTTGATTATCAAAACTGAAGTCCTGATTGAATTTTACTCCAAAGTCCCTTATTGAAGACATCTTCTGGAACGTGAAAGTCCTGAGGTGATGGTTGAATAAGATGGTTGAAAATTACATAAAACATCAATTGAGAACTTATTCACGTAATGATCATACTGTAATGGTCACACTAATCTGAAGGAATGTCCTCTTTCTTTGTCATCATAACTATAGTGACTTGCTAAAAATAAAATGAAAAATATGTTCAGATAAAATAAAAATTTAAAGACTATTTTATCAGTGCAGTTCAAGATGATAAAATCATTTTAAAATGTTGCGTTATTAATATTTGTAAAGTCATTTCAGGAGATGAAATTGAAATAATAGATCAGTTGTACACAAAAGTGGTTATGTATAAGCAATCTTGTCCTTACGCACTGACATTTTTTTACTATAAAATCATCCACCATATTTTAATAAAATTATTGATTTTACAATATTATATAATATTAAATTGATGATGAATCTAAGTGAAGATTTCAATGGTTTGGTGCAAGGAGCCATATCCTTAAGTTTGGTAACGTAGTTTAGGTTCACTAAGTATGTTTTAATATGTGAATGAGCAACATTTCATAGATGAAGCAAGTAAAGTGTCCCTTTCTTAGATAGATTTACCTGAATACAACGGATCATGCTGCGGACATCATTGACAGACCACATACTGACATGGCCCATTGTGATGCCTGACTCATCATTGACGTGACTGTAGCCTGGAAATACAAAATTTATAGATAAAGAGTTTATTTAATATTTTAAGAATGTTCTATCGTAACATTTTGAAAATTTGAGTAAGAGTAAGAGAAGATTCATAATTTAAATATTCTAAGATTTGAAAGTTGTGCTGAAATAAAATGTGATTTACTTTTTTAACATATCTTACTTTTAAACGCAACAAACTGAGGTCAGCAGTGACACACATTGGCCTTATCTGGTCTAAGCGTTAAATCAGGTTTTATGAAAGGAATAAATTGTAATGACATAATCAATTGCTGGAATTGTTCAGTAGTTAAGGTTTTGGACTGCTGAGTCCAAGGTTTGAATACAAAACTAAGCATATTGCGGTAATGGTGGTCTTCATTCAGTTGGTGGTGATTTCAGTAGAGAGGAAGCATGCGGCGATACACAAAAGTGGAGCAATTACTTGGGTTGTGAACGAGGAACTCAATGTGAACAGCAGGCCAGGTAACAGAATACTAATGAGCTTGCTTCTCCCACTACAGCAAATGGCTAGAAACCTTGACTTGTCAGGGTCGGCTTCATCACTCACCATACAAACTATAGGAGTTGTGTCTTCATAAGTGTTCCTGTGCCAGTGGACTTGTTTTCACTTTGTATGTTTGTATGTATGTTTGTGTGGATATGTTTTCATACATGAGGAGTTTTCTGAAGCTATCCGTTAGATCATTGATGAAAAATAAAGATAAGGAGCCTTACACTGAGAAAAATGGGGCATTATGAAGATGTGTTTCCTAAATATTTAGAATGTTATCTCCATTATATTTTGTTATATATGATGGATTTCCATGCAATATATCATTAGTCTGCTTTCTTACTGTGTTAAGACCAAGAAATATCTTGTCAAAAAAAGCTATTCCTCTCTCCCCTGGTTTCTGTAAGGAATATTTGCAATTAAGATTGTAAATATTTATTTAATTTTTCATTGGATATGATGTAATTTTTGTTAAGTTTCAGAATAAATCTACTCTATTTACTGTTCTGAATTTGCTATCTCTCTGTGGTAATCATATTTGAATAATTTCGTTAACTTGTACAGGCAGTTACTCTCTTTTTTCTAAGTGACTTGGCAACATAACAATTTTCATTTAAATTATGACTAAACTATATTTTAGGGTTTCTGCTTTTGTAATAGGTTTATTTTATTTACTCTCTTTGATGGTCATGAAGGATTCTTTTAGTGTTAACAGAACAATGTATTCTTTTTGTCATACTCAAAGTTTCATCTATGTTAGTGCATTGAAAAAAAGGAACTGTTAACAGAGAACATTATAGCAAGTTTATGTAACCATGTTAATGTATCTTTCAGTTTGTTGACTTTCAATAAGATCTTTGCTAAGTTGCCATTGCTTGGAGCATACTATGTCATTTTAATTTTTGTTTAATGTTTTATGAGTTCATTTGATCTTGTAAACTGAATTGTCTAAAGTTATTCATTTCTGAACTTCCTTGTGCTCAATTTAGTGTATTGCTGGTTTTAGTTATAAGAATTATTGTATTTATTTTGTTTTTCATATCAACCAAATTATTAGTACTAATTGCTTTATTGCAACACTTTAGTATAAGAGATTGATGGATTAAGAAATAAAATTATTTATCTAAGATAACTGCAGGTTTTTTGTGATGGAACCTCAGATCAGGCGTTGCCTTTGTGGCCCTAATACTTCCTCTACATTATATGTCTTGAGTAGGTTAAGTTAGTTATTTTTTAAGTTGTAGTACAAGAAGTTGAAGTTGTTGTTGTAGTTATTGTTAGTTATAGTTATTAATTAGTTGAGTTGTTAAACTCTTAAACAAATTTGTACCTATCTTTCGTGGAATTAAATATTTTATTGTATCTTATTGTACTGCACTTTAATTTGAGGAAATAAACGTATTACCATTAAAAAACTAAAAAAATTATCACTATTTTGTCATAAAAGTTAAAATAAACTGTGTGAATTTATTACTCCTATTGTATTGTTTCTAGTCTAAATTGGTGCTCTACGCACAATTTAGTGGCTATGTTAAATAGATGTTTCTGTTACTTTTGGATGTTGTCTGTTTTCTTAAGCTAAGCTTATTGATCAAATTATGGTAAAAATAGCTGTGTTTTATTTTAGGTAAATTAAAGTATGAGGGCATCAATGCCCATCTCACAATATAGGTCTAGCCTTACAACTAAAATGAATGACCATAGACAAGATGTTAAAGCAGGCTTCAAATATAACCTTATCGGAAAATATGCTACCAACCACCAATCGTTTAATTTCAATCACTACTACTGCACCAAAATGATAAAATCTCTGCCTAACTCTCACAACTAGATAAAGAGAAATTTCCCTCTAATGAATAGTTCTATAAATCATAAGAACCTCCAAACCAAATATCAGATAATCCACTCCCACCCTATTTTCGATGCCAATCAGGCTTACAATAGAATACCGTATAGTTTGTAAATTTCATGTAATATATTGATAATAGGAAAACAGTATTTAGCTAGATTGGTTAGGTACACTGTACTTCCAGCTCTATTTAGCTAGATTGGTTAGGTACACTGTACTTCCAGCTCTATTTAGCTAGATTGGTTAGGTACACTGTACTTCCAGCTCTATTTCACTCTAGCTGGTATTATGGTGGAGTGATGTTGAGGCGAATGACCTTAAAATATATCCTCTCGTTTAATTTACGTGTGCACTCTCAAAAGATGTAAAAATTAATCCTGCTTTCCTATTCCAAAACCAAAAGAGGCACTTGTCCATCTGTGAAAAACAAACCTCTGATTTGATTTTCTTCATCATCCATAAGGCTTTCAACAACAATGCTGTGAATCCGGGCCATCATTTCCGATGAGTATTTGTAGGGGTCGAACTTGCCCGCACTTACGAAGAGTACCTTCCTTCCTTCACTATCACGTTCTGGCAATGCAACTATGTAGCTGAACAAAACACTATGAATAATTTTATGAACAATTATTTTAATTATGAATTATTCATAAAACAATTTTATGAATAATTGTAACAAATAATGATTTTGCTATAAAATTATAATTTGTCTGAAATTGTTGTTGGATAGAACATTTAATAAAACATTTACAGTACATTTAATAAACAGGCAGCAACAGTTATAAATAACTAATTAACCAGCTTTTGCTGAGGATTTTATTAAAACTAATGTTTATGAACAGAATACATCTTCATGATAAATATTAGTTTATGCAATATTTCTAAGTAATGTATTACAGGTTAAATTTGGGGCACTAGGCCTAGGATTTCAGTGAAATATTTCGGAGCGACTGGCCTCTTCTTCAGTCACTGAGAAGAGTGAAGAATATTTCACTATCCAATTCTTTGTGATGTGATTGTGTCTCTTTCTACAGTGTACCAGTCTACCAAGTTGATCAGGTACGCTGCTTTCCTTTCCTTTCATTACTAATAAGTAACATATTAGTATATGTAATATTTAAAAGTAATATATTAATTTTGTTCTGAGTTAAACAGTAAAAAGAATCTAGCTAGATGCTCAAACAGGAGATATTTTACTGTTTTCTTACAAATCCTGTGTTTTCTTCACTTACATATCAGTATAGAGCAAAATAAAAAAATTCAAATTACTGATAAATTGAAACAATTCCTGATTGGAAACTTACATATTTATTTTACACATTTTCTTGAATAATTATAGTATGCAGGTTTTAATATTTATGATATAATTTGGCTCTGTCTTTTCTTTTTCAATTAGATACAGTGTGGAATACTCTCTGTGAATACAGTGAATTTTACGTTTGAAAGTTTCAAAATAATAGTCTTCGAAAATTTGCTTACAAATATTATTCAGTAAAATAATTTTTGTTGATATAAAATTGTCTAATTAATCACAGTAAATTTTATTCCATAAGATGTTATTCTTTGTGCAAGTGTCATTATCTTTTCATGCAATAAAGAACTTAAGAGTGATCTTACAAAGAATATGCAGAACTTTTTCTGTGATTGTTCTATTTAAAATTAAAATTTTAAAGTATTTTAGTCTTTGAAAGGTTCATTTACTCAGGTATCTGGGATGTCCTTAATGGTAAGCCCTAAGATATTTATATACCAAGACTGTTACTTTTACTACACAGAGAACAAAGATATGTTTGTGGCTAAACAAAGAAATGTCTATGCACTCACCCACTGTCAAGTATATCCTGCATTGCTGGATCCAAAACATCTAAGTTTTGGAACCACTGGGGATAAAGTTGCCTTATTGTCAAGTACTTCTCTATCAACTCTTGTGCTAGCGGCACACAAAACTTCTTGGTCCGCAAAAATCTCAAGAGGAACAGGGCATCTGTTTAACAAAATGTTGTTGTTCTAATGTTAGATACTGGTAGCAAAATACATTTATTTTTGGTCTGTCAATAATTGTTTCGGTAAAATTTCTTAATACCTATCTTCAACTCTTTAATGGAACATTTTTTAATTACATACATTTTTAAACTGTCATTTAAAATTCATTTGATTGCTCTACATCCTACTTTCTAGAGGATGAAATTCACAACAATTCTAAAGATAGGTTCATTAAGAATAGCCTCATCTCACTATTCAGAATAATATTGGAACCGACTGCCCTGATGCTGCCGATATTGCAAGTGTGATTTCTTGGAAGAGCTATCGATGCTCCAATGTATACATCATGGAGAAATAGCAGAAAAAAACCAGTGGAATGTTTTGTATGCTAAGCGTCTTCCTGGTTGAAATTTATTTGTTTAAAATAAATATAATATTGCATGGATTGATGAGTGATTGGGATTCCAGAGAATATAAAATAGTTAGTGTAAAGATAAAAATGATGGGATACTCAAGGAGATTTTGTAGATGAGTATCTATAGTGTACATTCCTACAGTGTCTACTCACACAATCCAATGTAAAACTTGAGACAATGAATTGAAGTGACGGTAAGAATTACAAATAAAAAATAACTAACACTGAATCCAAACAAACTTAAAAGACTGCCGGCTGCTATATCAAATAACTATAGCTCTGTGTGTTTTGTAAAATATTGCTCTTAAAGAGTGTGTGTGTGTGAGTAGAAGAGCATTCATCAACGACTGTTCAGTTCACTTATCGTATCTAAAGTTGCTTTCACTAACATTATTGTTATTTTGCTTATTGCTATCAACAGATATTTGCAATGTAACTTCTTATGACTCTTTATGATTATATTAATCTGCAAATGGACAGCACACGGTAGTACTGATCCACCCTCCCACCCATACATGTACATTGTACTGTGATATTGATTATCACCAATGCAAAAGTATGGGTAGATGTGTTGCTACCACCACATGTGTATATTACCCCTTAGGAGGGCTTTTGAATGAACAAGTTTTTGGTTGAGGATGTGTGGTTAGCACTTGGGGTACTCATTAGTGCATCAACACCGGGTGACTTGTGCAGAATTTCTAACTATCACCTGTAAAATTAATCCAGAATCTCAAGTTTCAGAGGCAAGTAACACTTTCCTTGACCACTGAGCACCCTATGACCATATTTAGAAAATTTATCTCCTCCAGGAAGTTTGCTGATGCCCTTATCAACAAACTTCCTGATGGCTTCAATTAATTTTCACTCAAGAAAACTTGTATTGAAATTAAGAAATCAGGTTTTCTTGACAAAACAAATTCAACTGTTGGCTTCTGGGCAAGAAACAAGTAACTACTGTAGATAGTGCTTAGTTTTTTACTCAATGAAGTGGGAAGGCTCATGACATAAAGGAAGGTAAAAGTAGAAATATCTTTCTAGATAAAGTCCTCAACAAATTTGGAAGCTATCATAAATTGGCTCAGCATTCCTTATATCTGCTTACCTTTCCGACAATACTGAATATCAGGATGCAGATCTATCCAGTTTCGCATTTGAGTAAGTGCTTGTGATCGGGTGGTGTCATCCTCCCGAAGTTCTTTCTGAGCCATCTGTTGTAATTCGGGGCACAGAGTGCATTCGTATTCTTCATCTCCACACCCCATCTGCAAAATTAATAAAACACTTTGAACCATTGGAAACAACTTTTTTACAGGTACTCGTTTAAGGCATACAAATGTAAACTTCCAACTTTTGAACTAAAGCTGATATGAGTAAAAACATGAAAATAGCAAAAGTAACAGTTCTTGATTGCTTCCATTTTGTTTCTTTCCTTTTATAAATAATTCAGTACAAGCAATATGGTTTGAGATAATGGAAAGTTTAAATCAAGGAAGTGTTTTTGTTTTATCACCATTAGAGTTTAATTTAGTTTCATAATGGGTTTCAAGGAAGATCAAAGAGGAGCTGAGGAAAGAACATTAGGTTTCCAAACACATGATATTTGTAGATTAGATGATGATTTGGGAAGAAAATATAAAGTATGTGCAGATTTAATGCTACTTACAAATGTGAGGAATGTTATGTTACAAGAAAAGAGTGAAGTTATGGCTGTGGGAAGGAATAACGTCATTGAGGGTAACATATTATTAAATGGCAAGCCACTGAAGGTAGTGGTCAGCTTACATACCTAGGATCATAAATAACAAACTATAGTAAATATATAAAAAGACTGGAGAAAGGAAGAAGTTATTTCAAAGTATGCAACATTTAATATGGAACAGAAAGATACAAAAACAGACAATCATTGATATATAAATCATATTATACGGAGTGGAAAAAAATATGAAAACGCTTTCACAACAACATTAATTTTTTACATTGATATTTTTTTTATAACTGTGTTTCATAAAGTATAATTTTTGATGAGAATAATTTACTTGAAACCGTTAAATTGCGGAGAAATAATTTGTTCATATTAGTAACTTTGAAATTCAAATGGCCCCTACTCTGGAAAGGATAAACCTTTCGAAGTCCAACTTGCAGCAATTAATTTCTCTTGAGTAGACCTTTCATTTGATACCAAACTCGACCTAGACTTAAATTAAATATTTTCGTTTAACTCCTCGTGGGCCGTCCTCCTGAAATGATGAAATGTCGCTAATGGTGTCAAAAAGTATGTTCTTTGTAACCATGATCATGTACAAGATTTCAATTTTACTAGTGAAGTCATAAAAAGTTGTGAAAGCGTTGCCATATTTTTTCCACCCTGTATATCGATTGCCTCATTTGGTTTGGAAACATAATCTTCGAATGAGACAGGATGGGGAAGAATACAACAGGAATGGTGAAGTGTTTGAGAAGTATTAGAAGTATGTAGGAATTGAATGCTTAAGAAATAGAGTAGAGAATTACTGGATGAAATGGTTTGGGCATGTGAAAAGAATGAGTGAGACAGGAATCACTATGAAAGTATTGGAGAAAAGAAGAAGGAGACCGAAAAAAGACCAGAGAATAGTTGGATAGACATATTAAAAGAAGTATATTAGTAACAAAGGACTGAATTGTGAAGAGAACAAATGATAGAAGAAGAGGGAAAGGCTTAGTTAAAAAATCTATACACTCACAATAATGGAAAAGGAGCGGCTATGTATGTATGAGCTATGTAACCTTGAGAGAAAGTACCCTGTAAGGTTAACACAAAGCCAGGATGCGAGAACGTTGCTATTCTTCGTTCAGGAAAAAACTTAGAACGAAGAATTTGTAGATACTGATTTAATGAAGTATTTTATATTTTAAATGTTTCATACATTCAATGTTTCATAAATTCATAAAAAAATGTTTCAATAAATTCACAATTCGTGTAAAACATGGATCATGACTCAGGTCTGCTTTCCGTTAGACCCATTGTCTTTTAATAGAATTAATGTGCGGAATGTGGCCATAAATAAACCTGATAATATAGAAAAGTTTCAGTACACTGATGTAAGTATATTTAATAAATAAGACGTAGCACAATAAACACATTTGATTTTAAATATAAGACAGTATCTTATAGTATATCTAGAGAAATATATAATAAAAGCATTACATAGACTATCGTATCCACGTTTTCTTTTAAACATATTGTACATTACGGTATATAGGGTATGGTTTATTTTCAGCTCAATTTATTAATTTAAAAAGAAACGTAGTAATATATATTTAGAACATGATCCAAAAGTCAATTTGTTCATTAATTTGAATAATAAAGTCAGCTTCTGTCACAAAGCTAAATCCAATCCATCATGCAATTTAAGACCTGTAGGTTAATCACCGATTCTATTTTATTCTAGTTAAATCCACCGTAAAAAGTGCAGGGGCACTTTGCAACTATATGATCTATTGTTTGATAGAATCCCCGCAATCACGTGACTGATCTAGTTTCAATACCCATTTACACTTCAATTGGTTACATCTGCCAACGCCAGTTCGAAAGCGATTTAACAGTGTCCTTTCACTTCTCTATGAGGAAGGTTCATCCCACCTACAGGTATTGACAAATAAGGAACTTATGTTGTACATAAAAACTGTCCCAAGCAATGGCCAAGCTAATATTGCGAGAAACATGATCTGCTCAATGGGAAAGCAGTACGTAGAGGCGGGTCTCGAGACCGTTCTGACGTGGGAGATCCTGTGTAATGAGGAGGTGCGGGGCATTCAAGATCTTATTGAATTCTTTAAGTAGTGCCTCCTAACGTCTTGTCTCTGGAGGAGCTATAGTGTACAGTGCCGGGAGCCATGGAAGTGAAGTTGCCATAAGAGTGCCACTAATAGCTCTCATGACCCTATTAAGTTGAACATAAATCGCTTTAGTATGTACGCCATTTAGCCATGCAGGGGCACTGTATTCATCAGCTGATTAAACCAGTGACTAAGCAGTTTCTTGTACATTAAATATGAATTGACTTTGTACAACTGTAGTTATTTTCATATCTTGAAATCTTGACGCAGTTTATATTTTTAACTATAACATATCCTATAAGTTTAGATCTAGAATTATTTAACACAGTCTGTCTTTTTTATTAATTTGTCTTTTGTGTCAATAAACATTGAAAATTCCTACGGTTGCGTGGAATTTTTATTTTAAGATCTAAACAGATATACCAGCAAATGAACGTCCTAAATCCACTGTAAAACAACGATTATTTCGCTCCCTATTTCACTACAAATAAATTAATCTAGGGAAATTTTGATGTCAGATGTAATATTAACTAATATAATAAACTGGTTATCTTCTGCTTATGTCTTAACTGCCCAAAAACAAATTTTCCTCCATATTACCGAAAGATTCCCTCCTGGTTATAAAAGTTCCATTACTTCAAACTGGCGGAAAACAAGAAATATTAGATATATAAATATTTAAATGGCATAAAATAGCACATTTTCTAAAAGACTTCAATAAAAAGGCAATTTTTAATTCAAACTTAGTCAAATTTATTTAATTGTTTTATAATTATACACGGCAATCCCTAGTTGAGTAGCTTAAAATCCCCCTTCTCCGAGAGAAATTTACCTCCATATTGCTATAAACTGTACAGCACACACGAAGGGAGATGACGACCTTGCCCTTTGACGGTTGGTCAAAACACTTTCTCAGTCACGTGACGTACCTACATAATGGTGTTGCGGACTGTGGCGTAACAGCTGAGCGAACCAACTGGTTGGACTCAATGACTCAAACCACAGAATATAGACAGATATCTGTGCTCAAACCAACTGAAGGCGATTGATCGTCTCTATCTCAGTGATTGTTCCTATCTTCAGTGGATATTTCCTGTGAGCATTTCCTATCTTGAGAATGTTGTTAAAAATCACGATTATTGATTTTACGATTGGAATTTTGTAAGCTGTCTTATATGAATTTTATTACATGCGATGTGGGTTATTAAATTGGGAAAATTACATTAACGACATTGTGATATTTAACATTAATATTACAATTTTATTTTATTTTAAGATTTCAGAATAGTATAATATTAACGAATATTTTTGTATACTCTAAAAAAGTAGTTCATTAAGTTTAAGGTAAGTTGACCGAACTCAAATAAATTGTCATAAATCTCCTTGAAAAATGTTCAGGCATCACTTGTACTAGTTCTACTGGTACAGTACTGGCTGAAGGCTGAAATCACCCATATTTTTTTGAAGAGATTGATTTTTTAGTAAAGAACTGGTTTTTAATGTTTTCAAAAACTTCAGTACATGACCTGTCACTGTTGACGTACTCAGAACAGCTTCGACCTTCTCCACTGACAATATATTCCGATCGGGTGTACATACATTTTTCATTAGTGAAAAAACTCGTTCAAGTGGTGTCGAAGTACCGGCAGAAAAAGAGCAAACTCAAACACCCTTTCAAAATTGCCTCACTTATTTTTAGCCAAGTTCAACAGTTGAAAATTTAAGGGAGAGAGGTGCGTGAGAGTAGAATATTGCGTAGTGGATGGGTCATCATACAACACATAACCTCTCACGATTTTCGATTGCTCAAAGTAATAGAAATAAATGTTTGTCTTTTTTACAACATATTATTAAAAGAAAGAAAAAAAGGACATCTACCAGGTTTTTTCTTGTACGGTACGGACACAGAATGTAAAATACAAACCGTGCGTCCAAAATACGGACGTATTGCAATCCTAGTGATGTCACAACTCACTGTACAGCCCTACAGACTGACTGGCCAGGCGCAGCTGACCTTTATATACAACTAGCTGTACCCGCCCGCTTCGCCGGTCATAATATTGAGTTTGATTTAGAACCTAATAGCTGAAAGAATTCGAGCATTTTTACTTCTTCTACCAATATTAGATTTTTTAGGAGGCATGTCATAAAAAGTAAACTGCAAAACAAATAATTATTTATTTTTTATTTTCACGTTTCACCACATGTTTTAATTACCGAGGAAAAAAGGTTAACACCAAATACAGATCACCTGATCAAGTAAAAGTAGTGTGTGAAATGTTCACCTACACTCTCAAGGTGAAATGTAGAACTACAGTACATTAAATCAAAACATATACAGTACTGTTGTTGTGAGAACTTCAATCTGCTTATGGCATGTGAAACTACATTAAACCACACAGTCATATGTTTTTTGTAAACAATTCAGATTCTTCATTTGAATAACATGGGATATTTAGGAGCCCATGGGGCGGGACCCTGTGGACGGATCTGCATCAAACTTCACAGAAACCATCTCGGGAGTATACAGGACAACATCCTAAAGTTTCATGGCGATCGGTTGGATGGTTTGGCAGCGCATAAACTTCAAACATATATATATATATATATATATATATATATATATATATATATATATATATATACAAACATCCTCTTTTAAAAATATAGACTAGCTGTACCCGCCCGCTTCGCCGGTCATAATATTGAGTTTTGATTGTATCATTGAAATGTGCAGCAACCTTTCAGTTTACACAGTATCCAATTTACAAGAGCTGATGTTTTGTGTAGTTTACTACTGTACTCAATTATTTTTAATTTTGAAAATTTTGCCTTCCACAATTTTATTCTATTTGTTTTTATTTAACAGCTGTTAATCAAATAAATCAATCAATTAATATAGCTTCACAAGAAATCAAAACATAAAAATATAAACAGTATAATTTTGACATATTTAAAACCCACAGCTGATATTCTTTTTATATTTGACTTATTATACCTTCATGCATCCTGCTATTTGATTAACATCGAAACTTTAGAAGTCCAAGGGATGGAGCCCTGAGGGATTAAAGAAACGGGAATAGGACAGAAACCTTCCCTGGGGTATATAGAACAACTTCCCCAAGTTTCATGGCGATCGGCTGGACGGTTTGGTAGCGCATAAAGGACAGACAGACAAACATACATTGGATTTTATATATATAGATATAGCATAGCTCCTTTTCAATGCATTCGATCAACCTATGTCGAATTGGAAACATCTGTTTCTAGAATATACTCGAAGTATAATCCAAACATAGTTTTATGTACCAATAGATATCAAAATTTGATTAACAGTTAAATAATTAAGCTTAATGTACTATATTTAAATCAATTAAGTAAAGAGAGCATTTTTTAAACTACAGCTAGGCCTATGTTACAAGAAGTGGGTTTTGCCGACTCTTAGAAATATTCAAAAAATTGTACCTAGGCCTAGAAAATTCCTAAACCAAAGGCATACAAGGTACTAGTGTCCCTTTTTTGTAAGTAGAGTCGATAATTTATTTTCAATGTGTACAAATTGAATCAGTTATTAACCTCTAAGGACTTAAATTGTTGGGTTCAACCTGTAATTTGCAAACTATCCAACGGTTTCAGTCCAAAGAGCTATGAACGGTACTGCAAGCCGTACCTCAATTCCATCGTACGTGTATGGGTGGGCGAGTGAGTCAATAACACCGTACGTGTATGGGTGGGCGGGTGGGTCAATACCATCGTACGTGTATGGGTGGGCGGGTGGGTCAATTCCATCGTACGTGTATGGGTGGGCGGGTGAGTCAATACCACTGTACGTGTATGGGCGGGTGGGTGGGTCAATAACACTGTACGTGTATGGGCGGGTGGGTGGGTCAATCCTATAGGAATAGCCCCACGAGAATGGGAATAAAACAATAGGCCTACATAACTGTGATTCAGTAAATAATTTAATGAAGAAAAAGACACATTATGTTATTCTAACCTAACCTGTCTGGTACTTCTTAATTTCCTATTTTTGGGTTTTATTAAGTTGATTTTTATTTTTCCATATAAACCATGACTTTCTCATTAACACTGAACCGTCTTTAACAGATAACAGCGAGGCTGAGGGAGGTTAGGTTAGAATAGTGGGGTTCCTCTTCTAACTAGAAAAAAAGTCATACTTATGTATCATGGGTACCTCATTCACAAATACACAAGAACTCCGTATGTTCAAGAAGAGATAACAAGCTTCAGCTCACGTTACCTAACAAAGCTTGAAGAGCATCGAACTTACCTTGCCATGACTCTGCTGAACAATAGCCGACAAGTTTATGTCGTAAGGTACTGTACATAATTTTATCGATTTTGAGCTACATTATTTATGTTTGTTTATGGTCTTTGGACCTTAATCAACCTATTTCCCTTCAATGTTAACAGATTTACCTATTCTTTGTTCACATTGCTTGTCTGAACAGATTGTAAATATTAAATTAACGTTTAAAAAACTACTCTAAAAATATAATTTATCGAGCTAGGTCTCTGATATTTTAGTGTTTTTCAGTACACCTACGTCACTTGTTAGACATTGTTTACTTTCTGTTGACTAATGACATAATTGCAGGCCTACACGTTCCGTTACTTAATCGTATTATCAATATGTATTATTTTTTTTTGCAAAAAAATCATAAATCGAAACGCACCATCACGAGTCTGCTCTACTGATAGTGAAAGTCATGTCACTTTCTCTGCATGTATAATAACGCACATGATCTCTACACACACGAGAAAGGGATCTTCAGCTACAGGAACAAGCCAATTAATCGAAGTTATATTTGTATCATAAATCAATGTGTTTTTTTTTTTTTTTTTAATAAACTTTTTGACATTGAGGTCGTGTTTATTTCAATGTTTCAGTTTGATTTATATTTATCTACCACGTATAAAACATTCATAATCAAGCTACTCACCTGATTATCATTAAAAAAATGTTAAATTAATAGATAGATAAACGAAATTTCTAATAAAACTAGTCTTGAGGAAACTATTGATCTAGCCCAATGATCTATCCATCTAAAGAACAACGAACGAAAATCACACAATATACATATGAGTAAAATACATAAGAAATAGCACTAATTTTCTTTCTTTATGTTAGCTTAAATATCTTATTTTTTACGTATGATTTAGTAATTTTCTTTTTATATACAAAATATTGTATATAGTAATGATATAACATGCATGACATTTTTTTATGTTTTTTTTAAGAGAACATAACTTATTTCTTTCTTATACATTTTTATTACGTTTATATCACCACATTTACATAACATTTAGTGATAAATAAGCCAGAGCTTATTTCACAGCATACGTACATCTCTGAGTGATTTATTTTAATTATATTAAAAATAAAAACTGTTGTATTGACCAGTCCATAGTTCTGGGCGTGTAGTTCGACCATGTACATCAATGAATTTCCCTCTCCAACGACAGTTGTACATTCATGTTAAAAAATAAACATCTCGGACCAAGTACCTAGAAAATACTTCCTCATGATTGGTTGATTTAGTTACCAGTATATTTAATAGAATAATCAAATCAGCTGATTTCGCCCATGTGACGTCACAGTCTACTGCACAGCCTCGTTGTGATACCTACCGCATCGTCTAATTACCGTGTTCTTGGGTAACACAAAATCAGCTGTTTTTTGTTTTCTTATAAAAATATATTTTCACTACACTACTATGAGTTAGCTGTTTTCGTTATGTGTTTACAACCTGCGAAACATCATATTTTCAACAGCTGTCTATTGTTTACTAACGAAAGTAACATTGTTTACAACCGAAAATTTTTCACAGTCAACAACACTTGTTTTTATTCCGTAGTGTAGTGAAAAGTATCGTTCAAAACTCGAGTGAAAGTATTTTGTATGTTCTCGACCATTTGAAGTGCTCGACAAGTCTCGCACTTCAAACATATGGTCTCGAACATGCAAAACCCCACTTTCCACTCTTGTTATGAAATATACTATTTCATTATTTAATGATTGTTTACATTTTTCTCGTGGCATTTAACCAAATAAGTAATTGTAAAAACTCGATATTATAGAAGAAGCACTATTATTTTAATCATCATTGACTTTTTTATTAGTCTACTATCTCAATTTTTATTCCAGTATTTTATCTTTATAACTGTGTTTTAAATTCATTTCTTGTTTACATTAAACTCGTTTCTAATATTATAAACCAACTTAATTATGACAAAAAAACACACACATACACAGTGTTCAATGATTAATTAAAACGTATTAAAATCATTAAATTTCAACACAAGCATCATCGAGCAAACTATATAAACATAACAGCCAACCATATCTAAGGCTAGATGTTGAACAGTACACAATAGATGTAGGTGAAGTATGGTGGGGGATATTCACTATCTCGTTTGCACTGCCTCTCCTACACGCCTACTGTAGAACCATGGCCCGGTCTGTATGATTTGTTTACTTTGTAGAGTGCAAAATAATAATACAGCAGACAACCAGTTTAGAGTGGTTGGTAAATATGTTTTTATTCCTAGTCCAGTCGTAAAGACGCAGCACAGAGTTGACGCACAAATTCATTGTTGCAGAATGTATTTTATGAGAGTTTCAGGGTCTCTCGTGTGTCCACGGTTTATAGGTGTCCTCCATTAGTCCCTTCTCGCATCACTTCACAATTGTTACATCATCCCCCCCATATCCAGCTTACTTGATCAGTAAAGTCCATTATGCTACCCACAGTAATGGAGAACCAGCGGACCGTAGGCTACTATTGTTAATGGATACAAATCATGTTCTGCCCGTCGAATTCAAAAAACAATGTACTCGAGTTTGAACCTCTGCTGCAAAATAAGTATTCATCCGATTTCGTTGTGTCGTGCACCAAAATTTAGCTTACTTAATTCTACGTAATATCACATAACTTACATATATATTTTTTGAAGACTTAAAGAATTTGTTGTAGTGGGTAGAATAAAAAAATTTAGCACTTTAGGATTAAAGCTAAACTTTAAAATTTTTTAAAACAAACACTACTTGAAGCCTTAATTAATTAGAGCTACTATTTATTTTTGATATGTTGAACCACTTAAATGAGAGATTAAAATGAAACTTCTTCAATGATAAAAATTGTTCTTTATTTTGCTTCTTATAACTTAACTTCAACAAATTAAACTGGTTTTCTTCTTAAAATAATAATAAAAACGAAAATAAAAATCTCTTCTTTTATTGACTTAATGCAACACAAATAAATTAAAACAACTCTTCCAAAATAATAAATTAAATATCTTAAGACCAAAACCTTTTTTTTATCAATTTAACTTTTTCAATAAATTTCTTTAAACTAATAAATCAAAAATTTCAAAATTCAAAATTGTAATAAATTGCTTTCAAATTTCAAAATTGTTTAAAAATTGAAAATTGCTTTAAAATTGCAAATTGTTTAAATTGCAAAATTGCCTCCGGGAGATCTGGAACCAAAAGAAATAACCAGCTTTTAGTGACTTGAAACATTTTTCCTTTTACTTACAAAGTTTAAAAGCAAAACCAAGAAAATCAAAACACTCTAAAAACTGTCACTAGAAGAGTGACTTCAAACCAGTTTAACCACGCATGCTTGGTGGATCTTACCCAATCTACTAAAACCCTACTGAAAAACCTAACTAAAGAAAAATTGTAAAAATTACTTACGTAGCTGTCCTGGAGGTTAAAATCCCAAAAGTGACCACAACAAAGCTCGACCGGCATACACCCTCTCACTCACACGCGAACAAGATAAATTGCCGTACCGGAAAAAGAACTCCGAACGGTTAAGTCGCCGTGTAGATCAAACGTGGTCACTCGCCGAAAGATATCTTCAAACTGACGGAACGCTCGCAACCCTTCCACCAACGGACTTACCCCCTCTTAACTCAAGAAGCTAAATCAACCAATTAGAACCCTCTAAACCAGGATATCTGAACAGGTAAGGCTCACCAAACATGTTGCCTTCAGAAAACATGTCGCATGAAATTGACAGGAAATTAACAAACGTGAATATACTGGTTATTTAGCTAATTTATTTGGGAAAAAACTACTTTTTTATTTGAAAGGGGAAGATTCTGAATTTGTCTCAAAACTTGGAGAATTTATATCGAAAACTTTTGGTAAACAAACCAAACTCCTAAACCTCTCAGTTCTTACAATATTTAACATTTTCTAAATACAATTTTCTAAAATAATTATAATGAAACAATTAACAATTGTTACATACTAAAGATAAGTCAGTGAAACTTTAACCACACGCGAAGAAGATTGTTGTTTATAGTATGTCCAAATTCTAGAATTTTAACTTTTTTAACTAGTTTTCTGTTGTAATTTTTGTAAACCCTTGCAATATTAAAAATGGCTGATCATACAAATTTCCAGAACGGTTCAAAAATACCGGATCAAAATCTTGCGATTTTATATCACATGTTAATTCAACAGACATTGATGTGCGGTAACTCGTGCGACCGGATCTTGACGATAGTCAACAGTAAAGCCCCATATAAGCCTTCGTCTTTACGCAATTGCTTTTGTCCAACAGTGTGTACTGTTTTGCTTCCCAAGATGGCTCGAAGGATAGGCGTAGCCTACTGAGCGTTGAACCAGCATATTTTAACATGGAAGAAAACATTCGTCACAAGTTTTTAACACAGCCCATTGTGATAAAAAAGTGAAAATAAACTGAAGTAAAATTATCTATTGGCGCAAAGAAGATATCCATAAAAATGCATCATCAACTCCAAACTGTCAAAAAAGAAATCACAAACATCCTACCACAAGTTACTTAACACCATCCTCCCATCCATATCCTACATACTTCCAGATCCTTTGCCAGCAGTTTAAAGCTATCTTAAGAAATTAATAAAATAATTTACTGAAAAAGCTGATATTAGATTTCTACGGTATTATGTGACATGGCTATCTAAACCTATGGCCGTCATCGGTGGAATGAACCTTCCTCGTAAGAAATGGACTATGTTGAGTCATTTTCACACGAGTGTGGGAAAATGCAACTATTGAAAATATTAGTGGGGAATGGTTAATGATCATATGATTGCGGAGTCGAGGTTCAAACTATGGATCACATAGTTAATGAGTGCCCATTGGGTTCTCTTCGCGAATTGGTCTTCTTCATTCAATCATTGAAGCAGGCGTTAACTTGTTACGACCTGGATTTGGCTCTGTGACGGAAGATTGATGCTTTTAATACAAAATTGCTTTTGCTTCCGATGTTATTTTGTTACAAAATTGTTTATTGGTGTGTTTTAAAACTTTATTAGTATAGTAACTGGCTTTGAAAGTCATACGATGTTCAAGACATAAATTCCTTACAGCTGCCGGTTACCAGTCCGAGAGATATAGGTGGTGGATATTGGACACTATCTCCCACTCTCCAACAAAAACAAAGGAAGACTAACGACAAGAGTCAACGGAAAGAAGGAGAGTTAAGGCAAAACCCCTCCCGAGCCAAAACTGGCAAATCACGAACTCAAATAGAAATGCTCTGCTGGGTTTTTGACTAAATATTATTTGCGTTTAATATTTAGTTTTCCATACCACATCCGGTATGAAGGGCGTAATTGTTTGAAGTGCGTAGGGCGATTGTGACGTTAAAAACGGCTCTACATTCCATGCTGAAAACGTTGTACTGAGCCAATAATGAAACAAGGGAAGCAAGCATACATCTATAATACACTTATTTATTACAATATCTTAACGATATAATAATGCTGTATGACTTAAGTATTTGTAGCCTATATCGTCAATTGGAATTGTTATACAGTGTTGCTGCCGTGCTGGATATAATGAGATGTCACGACATTTTACAAAACCTTAGTGATTGAAAATTATTTGATTGAATTCCTCTTTTCATTTCACCAAATGACATTTCATACAATTCTAACTAAAATAATGACATTTGTGTTTATATCTTGTATTTATGTAAATCGGTCAACTATAAAAGTTGTTTGAAACGCTATTACATGCAAACAATTAGCATTTTAAGGATTTCTAAATATTCCATAGAAAATACATTGATGGTCCTGTATTGATATAGCAAAATTAACAGAATTGTTATTTGCAATTCTATTAGTTCAAGTTCAAACACTTCTTTATCTCTTATAAAGAAGGTGTTAAGTTGTAATAAAATGTCAGTTTATTGTTGTAACACCAATAGGACTATAAAACGTGTGTGTGGGTAGATTATGTTTGTTATTCTGCTGACGCGCACAGGTTCTGACCGGTGCCAGAGCATGTTCACACTTGGCAAGAATGAACAGGAACACATTTACATTCCAGAATAAGTTTATTTACGATGAGCCTTCTAGCGTTGGAATTTACATTTATCGAAAATACTATATAACGATACAGTTTGAATAAATACATTATTTATCAATGAAGATTTTAGGAATTACTTTACTCACAAATTTTAGGAATAATATTCCGTTTCCTATGGAATTATCTTATATCAAGACTAGGGGACACCCCTGCATGCTTCGCATGCCAACCCCGATGCTCGCTGCAATCGATACACCTCGGCCTTCGGCCTCAGCATGTAACTATTCAATGCAAAAAATAGGAGATTAACTATATAACGTAAAATCACAATATTAAATTTAGTTACAGTATCTCACTCACGCTAATTGCTTTGCCACCTATTTAGCCCATTTCAACCATGTTCATTACATTTATTTTTATTTAACAGCTGAAGATTAAACTCATAGTAAAATATTAAAAATGCATCAATAGTATTTGAGTAACTGAGTATAATGTCAAACATTCAAAATAGACATGTTTATTTATTTACAAACCAGCTCTTATTAATTTACTAAAATCAACTCAATGTTATCCTTATGGAGAAATCTTTTAAGGGTGGTTTCTACCCCTTAGGAGTACTTTATCAAGATGAAAATACTTTAGTTGTCCTATTTAAGACCTAAAGACACAGTATACAAAATTTCAGCTCTCTACCTACATGGGAAGTTGGAGAATTAGTGATGAGTGAGTGAGTCAATCAGTGAGGGCTTTGCCTTTTATATATATAGATACAAGTGAAGATTAAACACTAGTAATATTATGCTGTGTATTTTAATTACTGTTTTCAAACTGTGAAGTTATATTTAATTTAAGGATACATTGTAAAAATAATTTGATACCCTACTTCATTGTTTCAAGTCAAAGTTAACTAGTTTTTCACCTTTAAAACTTCACTTTATAACACAGGCTTGTAGCATTTTTTTTATTTTTAAGCCAGAAAATTAAATCTAGGCTCACGTTAATGGTACCTACACAAATACGGCTACTGTTCGAATCCGTATAGTTTTGGAGATTGGTTAAAAAACCATCTACGTTCCAAAGTTAGATATACTAAATTACACTATCTCCGAAAGGAACCCTGAAAACAAAACAGTGAAACATGCTTTTTATCTTCCGGATTGAATGTTCCTGTTGAACTGTAAGTCAATCTAGGCCCTCCCCCACTATCTACCAGAAGGCAATTGCCGGGTGCTATTTTCCTGCAGAAGATCCTCTGTGGCCACATTGGCTGCCCTGATCTTCTTAAATTATTCAACCTCCGAGCTTCAAGATCTACAAGATCCCACTTCATGTCCTCGGTACCTGATGCAAGTCCCTATCCTTAGGCTGCACCGTTTGACTAATACACTATCTAAAGACATTGATTTTTCTTTCATGAGTTTTGTTGTTGTTGAAGTTTTTGATTTATGAGAATGTGACAGTGTGACTGGGCTCTCAATGCCAATATTTATTTGTGTATATCTTTATATTTAGCATGTTTATTGACCTTATTATATTTATATTTTTGTTCCATTTAAGTATATTTAATGTTATATTGTTGTAATCATAAGCTATTTGTTAATATAATTGCATATTTTTTAATATGTATTATAATTTGCTTTGGATGAGTTATGTACATAATTTTCAAAATTATCTATTTTTCCTATTTGGTTGTTATCTATTTTATATTATTTATCTTGTATATTTTAATGTAGTGTCTAAATACAGGGTGTTTCTGTTGAAAAACGCAACCCATGATTTAAAATAAAAATGACAAACAAAACACACACATATAAAACACATTTTATTATTAACATTTATTACTGCTATTTACATGATTTTAATGGCATTTTTTTGTTTTAACGATTTGGTTTTAAAATATTCCTCCATAATAAACACTCCCTAGTCTTTTATCAATACCATGTTTCTAACCTCAACTTAATGACATTGCACGAAACCCAAATAAAGTGAACAACAATGCAACAATGTAAATCAGCTGATAGGCATGGAAGAAGAAGAAGAACCAGGGCTACCAACCTATGAACTTGTAATCATCTTAAACCTTCATTTTCTGTACTTGTAAATAGGGTTGCGTTTTAAAAGAAACGCCCTGAAACTTTGACTAAACCTTTTGTAAATGCGGTGTTTACCGTTAATAAATGAAATGAAATCCAATGCCAATTTACAAAGCCAATGTAAAATGTCTTCAGGAAGTGTATTAGAGCGTGTGATTAATGACTTAAAAAAAAAACAATCTTTACATTTTATGGAGTCCTAAGGCCACATTCAAATGTTCAGTTTGTCAGGAGGTGTCTCGGTGACTGGACAGCTACGCCTGGCCGTATTGAAGTAGGTATAATAGCCACTTTTAACATGAACACAAAGTGTCGACTGTAGTTATTAAGAGCTGTTCACATCTCACAAACAGAAGGTGATGGGTTGAAAATTATTATAGAGTATACCTTTCCCGAAAATCTATGACCTTACACTAAATAATAAACAATACTTCTCTACTAATTTAATTGTAACATGAATGATATAACAAACGTAATATATAATTTTGTAATGAACGCGTTCTAAAACGAATGCCATTTGTTCAAGTAGCGTAAAGTTAACTTTTTATAAGAATCATAAAAAAAGATGATTGTATTTTATGTATTGTATTGTATTTTATGTATTTTATTGTATTGTATATATTGAATTAAGATTTGTATTTTAAAATGGGACCCCAATGTTTTATACTTTAAAGACACAAAAAATGGTAAATGTCATCATTATCAGATCAGAAAAGACAGTTGCTGTGGCGTGTACCGTCATAGTTGCCCCAATGGTTCTGCCGGCGCAGAAATATGTGCACCCGAGTTTTAAGGTTGTTTTCTAAGAAACTAATGGGCCTATAAAAACACTAATCATACCATTGTTTTTCTTGTTTAATTTTGCGTTGTGACATACGAAATTAAAAACTGTATTTTATGTTCTAATAATTGTTATCTTAGTTGGAACAAAAAAGTACCGGAATTTATTTAGTTTTCACTGTACATCAAATTTAAACTGTTATTACTAAAAACCCCTTCATGTAGCGCATTTATATTTTAATACATGGTTGATAGGAATGTTTCCTATACGTTTTATACACTTTATAACTATATAATTTTAAAAAGTTTTTATCATTTAACTAAAACAATATTTTCTTGGCTTCTAGAGGTCGTAAAATTAATTATTTGGTCTTTTTGTAATCCTTATTACTAATATAGTTTATATACGTCATTCTAATATGTGTAATTAAATGCAGTGATTTAAAATACATTTAAATCATCTTAAAATAACTTTAAATTAATAAATTGAAATAAATCAATATAATGGCTCCATTTGCTTACGCGTATTAGAATGACGTATAGTAACTATAAATGTCATAAGTATTACAACAATATCAAACAATTAATTCTACGACAGCTAGAAGCCAAGAAAACAATGTTTCATGTAATTGATTAGAACCTTTTTCCTGAAAACATGAAATTCTAAGTCATAAAACGTATAGGAAACATTTCTATCAACCACGTATTAAAATATAAATGTAGTACATTGACAGGTTTTTGAGTAATAACGGTGTAAATATGATGTTCAGTTAAAACTAGTTAACATTCCTGTACGTTTTTGTTCCAACTAAGATAAAAATTATTAGAACTTATAGTAAAATTTACAAATTAATATGGCATAACGCACAATTAAACAAGGAAAACAATGGTGTGATTGGAGTTTTCATAGGCCTCTCAGTTTCTTAGAAAATAACCTTCAAACCCGGGTGCACATATTTTCTGCGCCGACAGGGTGCTAGCTTCCACACAGTAGTGTAGGGCGGGCATCACTTGCGCAGAATGCAGAAAGCCAGGTAGAGGCTTTCCATCTTTTGCGCGGAGAGCTATAGAGGACCCCCAGATAGGTTCCATCATTTGCGCTAAACGGCGGTCTCTTTGAAATATATATCCTATTGTTTTCTGTAGTGTGGAATTTAGTTATAAACAGTGAATGGAGCTACGAGATGAAAACTCAATTCATTTTTAAGTCGATAGGCAATCATGATACCTTTAACACTTGAAATATAATCCATGCATCATTAGTGGGGCAATAAATATCCATTGTAAATTAGGTTAGGTTAGGTTAGGTTAGGTTAGGCATGACGGAATTACCGCTCTCAGGCTTACCTGGACTGGACCCTGCGCAAGTGATGGAAGGGGATTAGGATACCCTTGCAAACCTTTTTTGGAGGTCAGAAATTCTGCGCAAGTGATGGACGACCGTAGTGTAAAAATAAAAATAACAATGGAAAACTGGTCAGTCATCCTAAGGAGATCTCCAACCTTTTCAATGATTTCTTCATAAGTATAGGACTATCACAGTGTTCCAACTTGAACGGCAAGAGTGCAAGTTCCCCTTCTAATGAATACTCTTCTTCGAATTCCTTCTTCTTAAGACCTGTAAGCGTAGTAGAAGTTATTGATTTGATAAATTCATTACAGCCTAAAACGGCATCTGGAACTGATAATGTATCGTCTAAGCTCCTGAAATCCTGCTCAAACTTTCTAGCAAATCCTCTAGTAAACATTATCAACAGCTCATTTGAAACTGGAATATTTCCCGACTTTCTGAAGCTTTCAGTTGTGAGTCCAGTTTTTAAGAAAGGAAAAAAGGAAATGCTTGACAACTATAGACCCATTGCAATAATATCTTCATTCTCTAAGATTTTTGAGAAAGCAGTTTTAAATAGATTGATTTCTTTCATGGATAGATATAGTATTTTATTTTCTGGTCAATTCGGCTTTTTAAAGGGCAAGTCTACTGTAGATGCCATGTTTTCTCTTATTAACATAGTTGTAAAAGAGCTGGATCAAAGAAAATCTGTTGTGGGTGTCTTTTTCGATCTCAGAAAAGCCTTCGACATGGTAAATCATGGTCTGCTGCTTGAAAAACTTGAAAGCATTGGGATTCGGGGCACTGCTCTAAAGTGGTTCTCCTCCTTCCTTATCGGTCGCAGGCAAATAGTAAAGATACCCTCAATAGATCAAGACTGTATGACATTTTCATACTCAGATGAGAAGCTTGTCATCTCTGGAGTCCCTCAGGGTTCCATCCTGGGCCCGTTGCTGTTTATTTTATATATAAATGACTTAAAATCAAGCGTCCTTGAGGGGAACCTGTGTCTCTTTGCCGATGACACATCACTGGCCATATCTCGTCAGACACGACAAGACTTGGAAATCGCCTCCTATACTGAATCAAACAACATTGTACAATGGTTCCAAGAAAATTTCTTGTGTGTCAATTCAAATAAGACTAAACTACTTGATTTTTCCATTGGCCATAAAGAGACATTTCCCCTAAACTTTTCCATAGGAGAAAGTATCGTTACTGCGGAAGATGGTGTAAAATTCCTGGGGCTCCACCTTGACGCCAATTTGAAATTTCACTCTCACATCGAACATGTCGCGAGCCGTTTGTCGTCAGGAGTTTTTATATTAAGACGTCTCTCCACCTATTCCAGCATTGAAATTCTTCTTTCAGCATATTATGCCCTTATATATCCTTTTCTCTCATATGCAGTTGCCATTTGGGGATCTGAGAGCTCTTATACAAAGACTCTTTTCATTCTTCAAAAAAGAGCTGTGAGGATAATTGCAGGAATTGGCCAAACAGAATCATGTGCCCCCTACTTCAAAGATTTCAATTTGCTCACTTTTCCATCGATTTATATTTTGGAGTCACTTATTTTTATGAAAAGGAACCAGCACATTTTCTCTGAATTTCTACCATCTTTATATAGTAAAACCAGGAACAAGTACAACTATAACATACCACCACACAGATCACACTTTTTCAAAAACCACACATTTTATAACTGTATAAAAATTTTCAATAACCTTCCAATCAATCTAAAACAAGAATGTAATTTTGTTACCTTTAAAAGAAATGTGAAAAGTTTCCTCCTTAAAAATAGCTTTTATAGTGTTAAGGATTATTTTGATAAGAAATGTGTTTATAGCTTTTAAATAGATTCTTGTAAAGACGATTGCTAATGCAAGTTACTTTGTTTGATGGCAATAAAGATATTTGTATTTGTATTTGTATTTGTAGTGTAGTATTGCCCAACACAGAAAGGGCCGTGGGTTTCTCCAAATTAACATCCTGGTGACCATTTCGAAATCTTCTTTACGTCAAGTAACTGATCTCTTACTTTGTAGATGAATCTTAGGATTTGTTTTAGTAAAGGAATGATGTTCTAAAAGTTTAGGAAGATCTAAAAGAGATTCCCGTGGTTATTTAGAAATTATGTTATTTTAATAAAATGTCGGCACTGGTGGCGCAGTGCTGTAAACCAGCCACTTGAGGACAAATTGTTTGGGAGATTGAAGGCGACAGGTTCCATGCTCGGTCCTCTTATTATCGACGCGGCGTCCGCTCAATGGTTTCCATCGACGTGGACACTACTAGAGAAGTCTTAGGTGTCCATGTTGGATGGTAGTCAAGGTTCGGATGTTGCGTAGGGGAGAGAACTGAGTGTCAGACTTGTCAATTAGCTGAAAATCATACCTACACTACGTGGTTCGGATTCCACGGAAAGCTGTAAGTCCCATAGTTTCCCTGGTCATTGGGCTATTAATAAATAGTCCTTTCTGAACTAATTCGAACTCAGATAGTAACAATGACTACAGTCGTTCATCTATACTCATCACACTCATTCACTCCTCATATTCGCCCATATCTTGACGATCGGCGTCTTAACTCATATCTTTACGCAAATTATCTATTTTGATGTGAATACTGCAAGTTGTTTTATAGTTTTTCAAATCCAAACGAAATCCTAAAAAAAAAAAATAATAAATAAAAAGGTTATAAACGACATTTTGGCCTATCAATTATAGGCGTGCTATTACCACAATAATAAGCCAACCACAAGTACAAAAATATTTTATAGTGTTAAACTAATTTAACTAGCTTTGTTTGAATTTGATATATAATATAGTAATTAACGTTTTCTAGGCAGAAAAAATGGTGTCATAAAATCGTTGGAATTTTATTATTTTTAAGTTTAATTGTTCTTATTAAACAGAACAATTTTGACTATTATTAGCGATGAAATAATATATATTCCATATTAAGTGAAATTTAAAATATAATTGGTATTAAAAATACAAAGTTTATATACAAAATAATTGTTTGCTTTGTTGGAAAGTTAACGAGGTTTTAGCAGAATACATTTTTACAAATTATAACTATCACTAATGATTCTGTAACAACTAGTAACAGTTTGCTGGTTTTCAGTCGTAAAATGCATTTTCAAATCTTTCATGTACGAGAATTATTACTTTTCATACTTTTTTTATGTTCTATAAATCATAAGTGTGCGCCTACTCTCGGTAAAAGACAAAGTTCAGCAATTGGGCAATATTGATTTGATATGATGTAACAGAACGTTTTAACAGGAGTGCAATAGTGAGCACTAGTTTAACATTGGATGGACAGTTAGGAATGTTCCAATGAGAGAAACTTACCTTTTTACAAATAAAGACGAGAGGAATGCAAGCGATCCGTCGCGGCTGTGACTGAAGAAGTGCAGCTCAGCTGAAAGTGAAAGTGAGTTGGGGGGCTTTCCCCTTCCGTTCCCTAGCAATGACTATTGTTGGGACCGACCAATAGGGAACGTCGTCCCCTCTACTTATAACAACAATCCTTTCAACATTATTTGCTAAGAAAATTATATGCATTTGGAGGTCGCAAGAATATATCTATAAAACCTTTAGTTTGGTTTTTTTTTATATTAACCTTTATAACAGGTGTAAAACAAGATAAAAAATCATTTACATTATTCTTGTTAGAAAAATAGAATCCAATAAGATAAATATTGGTACTAGAAATTATTTTTCAAAGCGTACCCAGGTTTCTTCATTTTACCTGGAGGGGTTAGTGGTCCATAAAAGCAAGAAGAAAGAAAAACAATGAAAAAAATAAATGCAAGCAAGATGAAGATACTTTTTTAAAAGCAGATGAAAAGTTACTGTCATAACAGCTTTTTAATTCTTTAAACTGTAATTCTGGACAAAATAGCGATGCTTTAAAGATAAAAAGGCGTAAAAAGACCAAAAAAGAACTAAAAAAGTAAAACAAATAAATGTTCGTCACTTCGATAAAAAAAGGTTGGACAGTTAACTGAAAAATATAATGAATTATGAATTTTGATCACACTATAACATTATTGAAATAAATCTAGGCTTTAAATACACTAATAATTAATATCTATATACTATTAAGAATTCTTATTTTTCCTGGACTCTTAGTCTAAGATACTAGTTCCTAATCACATCATTCATGGGCCACGTAGTCTAAGACAATAATTGCGAGTTACATCATTCATGGACCACGTAGTATAAGACACTAGTTTCTACCATGGAGTGTAATTGCACTAGTTGCTGGTCACATCTTTCATTGACCAATTTCTGTAATACTCTAGTTGCTAGTCACATAATTAATGGACCACTTATTCTAAGACACTAGTTGATAGTTACATCATTAATGGACCACTTAGTCTAAGACACTAGTTGCTAGTCACATCATTAATGGACCACTTAGTCTAAGATACTAGTTGCTAGTCACATCATTAATGGACCACTTAGTCTGACACTAGTTGATAGTTACATCATTCATGGACCACGTAATATAAGACACTAGTTGCTAGTCACATCATTTATGGACCACGTAGTATAAGACACTAGTTGCTAGTCACATCATTTATGGACCAAGTAGTATAAGACACTAATTGTTAGTCACATCATTCATGGACCAAGTAGTATAAGACACTAGTTGCTAGTCACATCATTCATGGACCACGTAGTATAATGCACTAGTTGCTAGTCACATCATTCATGGACCAAGTAGTAAAAGACACTAGTTGCTAGTCACATAATTCATGGACCAAGTAGTATAAGATACTAGTTGCTAGTCACATCATTCATGGACCAAGTAGTATAAGATACTAGTTGCTAGTCATATCATTCATGGAACACGTAGTATAAGACACTAGTTGCTAGTCACATCATTCATGGACCAAGTAGTATAAGACACTAGTTGCTAGTCACATCATTCATGGACCAAGTAGTATAAGATACTAGTTGCTAGTCATATCATTCATGGAACACGTAGTATAAGACACTAGTTGCTAGTCACATCATTCATGGACCACGTAGTATAATGCACTAGTTGCTGGTCACATCATTCATGGACCAAGTAGTATAAGGCACTAGTTGCTAGTCACATCATTCATGGACCAAGTAGTATAAGACACTAGTTGCTAGTCACATCATTTATGGACCAAGTAGTATAAGACACTAGTTGCTAGTCACATCATTCATGGACAACGTAGTATAATGCACTAGTTGCTGGTCACATCATTCATGGACCACGTAGTATAAGGCACTAGTTGCTAGTCACATCATTCATGGACCAAGTAGTATAAGGCACTAGTTGCTAGTCACATCATTCATGGACCAAGTAGTATAAGACACTAGTTGCTAGTCACATCATTCATGGACCAAGTAGTATAAGACACTAGTTGCTAGTCACATCATTTATGGACCACGTAGTATAAGACACGTAGTTGCTAGCCACATCATTCATGGACATCAGTTGATCATTCATGGATTATGTACTAACATACTAACATAAACTAATTGAGTACCATATTTTATATTAATACTGTCACAATTATTCCATACTAATATTTCTTAGATAGTATAAAGTTCTACCCTAAATAACGATATGTATAAAGATCATTTGAAGATGACATAATTGTTGCTGTAACCCAGCTACTGGGGCCTTAGTGTTCTGGGGTTGGGGTGTGCATGTTGGGTGGTAGTCAGGGTCTGGATGTTGACTAGTACTATTAGTATATCATCTAGGAGGCCAGACTTGTCAGGTAGATGAAATAAGATCAATACTACGAGGTTACGACTCTACGTAAAGTCGTTACTCTAGCTATTGGGCTATTAATTAATGACGAATTCAAAGAAACAATATATCCTCGTTAGTAACAATGACTACACTCTTTCATATACACTTATTCGTTCCTCGGCTTGGCCGAAGGTCAATATAGATCTTGAAGATCGGCGTTTTAGTAATGAATAAATAAATTAAATGGACGTGCTACACATGGCCAGTAAAATCAATAGAATTTCGAGGTAAGCCAATAATTAATGTTATTCTAAAGATAACATTAAAGGTTAATTGCATCATAGATTTTTTTTTTTATTTTATGCAAATATACGTAGAAACAACTTAATTGGGGTGTCATATAATATATTGTGGGCTGGAAAGAATACGTACCGTTTCTTGAAATGTTTGTCGAACCTGCTTACACCACTTAATTGTTGTCAACTTTTAGTCGTTTTAGGTCGAAGGTTTGGCCTACACCGTTAAAATGTGTAACTTTAACAAACAATATTTTTGTATTAGTGTACCATCTTTTACTGGGTAAACCTGTACAATAAACACAAAAAGGTGCATTATATTTAATATTAAATGTATTTACTGAAAAAATTCTAAAATATGGTAAGAATATTTACTATAAAATGTCTTTAACATTTTAAGTTAATGATTACTTGATGTTGTTTGTGGACTGTGCTAATGGCAACCAGACAATTCAGCAGCATAGAAAATATGTAGACGTAACTTTGTTTTAACAACCAAAACAAAACCATACTTGGTATATAAATTCAGCCAAATTCATATTTGTATAGTATAATTTAAAAAGTTTACTAGATTTTCAGCTCCCAAGGCAAGATCCAAATTAGTTAGTAGTATTGTTAGTAGATCAAAACGTCTGTCGTTTCAGCTACAGAAGTTACTAAGGGTTAGCAAGACCAGTGTGAATATCACACTTTATATCGGTTCAGCTACCAAAGTTACTAGTACAGTGTGAATACCACAACTTATGTCGGTTCACCTACCAAAGTTTCTAGTACAGTAGTTAGCACAGTGTGATTATCACTATTGATGTCGGTTCAGCTACCAAAGTTACTAGGGGTTAGCACAGTGTGAATATCACAATTGATGTCGGTTCACCTTAGAAAGTTACTAGTACAGTGTGAATATCACAATTGATGTCGGTTCAGCTACCAAATTTACTAGTACAGTGTGAGTATCACAATTGATGTCGGTTCAGCTACCAAAGTTACTAGGGGTTAGCACAGTGTGAATATCACAATTGATGTCGGTTCACCTTCGAAAGTTACTAGTACAGTGTGAATATCACAATTGATGTCGGTTCAACTACCAAAGTTACTAGTACAGTGTGAATATCACAATTGATGTCGGTTCACCTTCGAAAGTTACTAATACAGTGTGAATATCACAATTGATGTCGGTTCAACTACCAAAGTTACTAGTACAGTGTGAATATCACAATTGATGTCGGTTCAGCTACCAAATTTACTAGTACAGTGTGAATATCACAATTGATGACGGTTCAACTACCAAAGTTACTAGTACAGTGTGAATATCACAATTGATGTCGGTTCACCTACCAAATTTACTAGTACAGTGTGAATATCACAATTGATGTCGGTTCAGCTACCAAATTTACTAGTACAGTGTGAATATCACAATTGATGTCGGTTCAGCTACCAAAGTTACTAGTACAGTGTGAATATCACAATTGATGTCGGTTCATCCACCAAATTTACTAGTACAGTGTGAATATCACAATTGATGTCGGTTCATCCACCAAATTTACTAGTACAGTGTGAATATCACAATTGATGTCGGTTCACCTACCAAAGTTACTAGTACAGTGTGAATATCCACAATTGATGTCGGTTCAGCTACCAAATTTACTAGTACAGTGTGAATATCACAATTGATGTCGGTTCAGCTACCAAAGTTACTAGGGGTTAGCACAGTGTGAATATCACAATTGATGTAGGTTCACCTTCGAAAGTTACTAATACAGTGTGAATAACACAATTGATGTCGGTTCAACTACCAAAGTTACTAGTACAGTGTGAGTATCACAATTGATGTCGGTTCAACTACCAAAGTTACTAGTACAGTGTGAATATCACAATTGATGTCGGTTCAACTACCAAAGTTACTAGTACAGTGTGAATATCACAATTGATGTCGGTTCAACTACCAAAGTTACTAGTACAGTGTGAATATCACAATTGATGTCGGTTCAACTACCAAAGTTACTAGTACAGTGTGAATATCACAATTGATGTCGGTTCAACTACCAAAGTTACTAGTACAGTGTGAATATCACAATTGATGTAGGTTCAGCTACCAAAGTAATTAGTAATTAGAGTAGTTTAAATATCACAATGTTTGTCAGTCCAGCTACCAAAGTATTAACATATTTTTTTAATAGTAGCTAAGACAGTTACAGTTGGAAAATCATAATGATGTCATCCCAGCCACCAAAATCATTACAGAGTAACCTACTTGAGCAGGCTGTGACCATTCTACACCTTTCTATTCACTCAAAACCCCCCTCATTGTGTATGTTCTCAAAGACTCAACATCTTTATGCTTTGTCACAGATAAGTTGCTACCTTATAGCAGCAACGAACGCTTCATCGGCAGTTACCAGTATTCAAAATCTTTATAAATTTATAGTAACAATGACTAAGTTTACATAACCTTCATAATTTGGGGGATTCCAAGAGAGAACCGGTGCTGGCCCTGCCATCCGCAGAGAGAACTACTGGCCACCCCAAGTTACTTAGATCCGTCAACCATTCAGCTCATTATTGGCCAGAACCTCTGTTTATTTTTTTAATGTTGCTTTATGCATATCGAGGAACCCCGAAGGAAAAACGTCCTGATGTGGTTGTCAGTTTGATAGTTCAAGAAGCTACTAACAGCTAGGTATTGGGACAGGTTTAATTTGTCATGTGTACACCTAAACACAAGCGTCACATAAAAGAAGCATGATGTATTGCTTCAAGACAGCACAGAAGCATAGAATCGTGCTCAGTGATGGTGGTCGTCGTCAGCAGGTTGTTTGATCCAGTAGCCGTGGGGCGCGAAATGTTCATGGTGTCCATGGTGTTCGTCTGGCCCTCGGTACACCTTGATCTGCACTCGTCCATGGTGGTCTGTAATAAGTACCCCATGGAGTAAGAACGTATAACAACTATGCCTACTGTCGGCGCAGAAATTATGTGCACCCGAGTTTGAGGGTTATTTTCTAAGGAACTAAGAGGCCCACGAAAGATCTAATCACACAATTGTTTTCCTCATTTAATTTTACGTTATGACATATGCATTTTAAAATTGATTTACAAGTTTAATTAATTTCTATCTTAGTTGGAACAATAAAAGTACCGGAATGTTAACTAGTTTTCACTGTACATCAAATTTACACCACTATTACTAACAAAAATAGTTAATTTATCATATTTATACTTTAATGCCTGGTTGATAGGAATGTTTTCTATAATTTTCTAAATTTCAGAATTTTAAATTTTTGAGAACAAATTTTCTAATCAATTTCCTGAAACACTGTTTTATTGGGTTCTAGAGGTCATACAATTAATTACTCGGTCTTGTTGTAAGCCTAATGACATGTATAGTTACAATACATCACTTTTATATGTGTGATGAAATTTAGTGATTTTATATTGACTTAAATCAATTTAAAGTTATTTTTAGTTGATTTAAATCGATTAAATGTATGTAGTAATTTTATATTAATTTAAATGAATTTAAACTTATCAATTTAAAGTTATTTTTAATTTATTTATTTCGATTTAAAATTCCTGCATTTACTTAAACATATAAAACTGATGTATCGTAACTATACATGTCATAAGGGGTTAAAAAAAGACCAAGTAATTAATTTTACAACCTCCACAAGCCAGGAAAACAATGTTTCATGGAATTGATAGGAACTTTTTTTCTATATTAGCTAAAGTTCTAAAATTTATAAAACTTATAGAAAACATTCCTATTGACCATTAATTAAAATACAAATGCGATACATTAACGGGGTTTTTAGTAATAACGTTGTAAATGTGATGTACAGTGAAAACTAGTTAACATTCCGGTACGTTTTTGTTCCAACTACGATAAAAACTAATTAAATTTGTAATACAAATTTAAAATGCGTATATCATTACGTAAAATTAAATGAGGAAAACAATGGTGTGAGTAGATTTTTCGTAGGCCTCTTAGTTCCTTTGAAAACAACCTTCAAATTCAGGTGCACATAATTTATGGGCCCACAGTAGCATTACACACAAATCATTCAACACAAACTAGTAAGCTGTTGCGGAACAAAGTGTTATTTTCTATAACATCAATTCAAACTTTCACGGTAATAAGTTCAATTGGAACGTCTATATTAGTGCTAGAAAAGTTAACTATATTAAACTATAGACCCAAATTTATCTAACTTAAATAGACCTTATTTCTAATGTTTATTAAATAAACTGAAACAAATTCTAAGGAATTTCTCGACACACGATACACTTCAAATCTGACCTTGAGTTCAAAGCATCAGTAAAATTTAAACATTGCCTACTTTTTTGTTTAGGGGCAATTTATAATACAGTGAAGGTGTTTATCAACTCCCAAAACTACAATATCAAACTTTAGAATAATCAGTGTTTGTAAAATCATCACAAACGTGAACTTATATTTAATTTTCGACTGTGAAAAGAAAATATTTCATGCGTCATAGGTAAAAAATTAACACAGTAAAAATAATTTAATATTACAGTTTGAATAAAATTAACATTTTAAAATGTAAACATGTGCAATACTGATTTTACACACTCAATTCGAGTACATCGTTTGATAAGTCAAAACATAGTCATAGTATAGGTAGTGGTCTAAACTAAAATGTCCGAATATTTTGGACTCGATGTTTCTAAACATATTCGAGTGAATAAAAGCTTCAGACGAAGTTTCCTGATTAGATAAAAAGAAATACGTAACTGTAGGAAAGTGTAAGTAAATTGCAAGTAACGACCCACTTTTGGAAAATACACACACGAATGTTTTAAACGAACAACATGTTGTTCATTATTAAACAAAATGTTGGCAATGTGAATGGCCTATAGCTATCCACAGTTGGTCATTTCTGTTTTGAAAAAAATAATGATTAAGAGTATTTAGGTCTTGCGACACTTCCGGATCCAAATATAAGAAATGAAATAAGTACGGGGGAGTGTGGTAAGGGTTTTCAATGCGAAGCCCTCTCCCCCACCCCAAGTGGCTAGGGTTAGTGTATTGACCCACCCGCCCACCTATACACATACAATGGCATTAACCCACCCACCCACCCATACACGTACAGTGTTATTGACCCACCCACCCACCCACAATGAAAATAATTTCAACGTGCAATTCTATAAAAAATGGCAAATCGAAAGAAACTTAATTTTTAGGAGTAGAGTGAGTATTAAAAGTTTTCCATGGAATAATGCTCGCCTTTTGACGAATGTCATTTGAAATACTGACAGTATAAACAATTACTACGTGGAAAATATTGTATAAAAAATGTAAAATGTACCTCATCGAAACGGGAATGAAAATATTATATAGAGGAATAACTCTTGTATTTGGATAGTTTTAACTTGTATTTTAATTATTTTAAATTAGTTAATATCATTTCTGTAAAGAAAACACTTTAAAATCTTTAAGTATTTTTAATAACAATCTTATGATATACTACGCGATCGAAATCAAGTTTGTTTTTAAGTACTGAAAGATTGCCAGTTAATTGTTGTCTCTTTGCAAATGATCTTAATATAGGTTAAAATCCAAAAACGATGTATTCACTCATCACAAAATCTCCAAATGTTGATGAAATGTTGAGGGAAATTAGCTTTTGTATCATAGAGATCAACCAAGACAGGATTACTTGAAATTGTAACCCTAAGGGGTATAAACTACTCCTGAACGTTTACGTTTTCCATAAGAGTAACATTGGCAATAATGTAATCATATAATTTATTTCAAACAGCTGATACAAATAAACATGAGAATAAAGGGACTGATTTGGTTTTCATTGTGAACTGTTCTACTAACTCTGACATGATTTTATTCTAGAAATTTAGAGTTTTCTAGAATATAAAACTTTGTTATCTAGGAGAACAGCAGTAGCTGCCTGAATATTGGTGTGATGATTTAGAGAGAACCACGGAGGGAAAGGTAAGAAAGCGTAGAAAACCACCCCGTACCGAAGCAAGGGGTGTCGGCTAGTATCAAATATTTAACGCGTTAATGGCTAAAACAAATTGAACAATACATCGCATTTTAACTTGTTATAAAACGTATTTACCGTCTGTCATGTGGCATGACTCTACTTGTTTACAAACAGAGTATCACAGAATCAGGCCTGCCACCATTGAGTCGTCAATTAATCAGTTGACTTGATAGATATCTGCATTTGCTAATTAATTCGTCGAGGTACTTATTTGCTTCCTCGCTGGTAAAGTATAATAATAACGGTGTAAGTGTAAACTATATCCAAGTATTGTTATTAGTATTATATATCTTAATAACAATATTGTCTTTAATGTAAGTAAAATGTATTTTCATTTTATAATCTCTAAGAGTATATATCAAATTACTAGATCTCCTGTCAAAACGGCAAATTCAATCCATTAAGTAATTAAAAACATTCCTCACTGATTCTATTTATGTTAGCTAATTCATGCGTAAAAGAGCACATGAGGTACTCTGTAACTATGTGATCCACTGTTTGGCTAGACTTCCAGCAATCACATAGCTGACTTAGTGTCAATCCCCATTTATATTTCCAGTAGTTACATCTGACCACTCCAGTTTGGAAGCGCAATCATATGAAATGAAATGTAAGAGTGTTCCAGTCTTTCTTCCTCTTGGTTCTTCTCTCTCCTTTTAAATTAGTTCACTTCTTTTCTCTTGAGAGAAAGAAGAGTAAATGCAAAGATCGACTCTCCACGGGTTATATGCCTATGTGGAAGATCCATGGTTTTTTTCTTACTTCAAAGAAAATTAAGAACTCAATGAATAGCGGAATGTGTTAAAAAAAAGTGCAATCCAGAGAAAGACCAATGTGTAAATCTTTACTTATGCCGTTTAAAAACAAGATACTCCATAATTTCTTGATTGTAATTCGTAAGCAGATGCCATTTCGATGTTGAACGTAAGAGGTTGGGTTGAACCTCAGAAATTGAACGAAAAACGATTAAGGCATAGCTTTAAAATGAACTTTTACAAGCCTTTCACAAGCATTTTGGGTTTTAAATTATTCCTCAATTTTTGTTTTTATTCAGTTTATGAGTTTATATAAAAAAAATAAGAAGTTAGTAAACCACTCTATTTTGTTTCAAAATTTTACCTACAAAGTTGGCGTTGCATTCGGTAGGGAAATTTATTAAGGAAAATTATAGTTTTAATGACTGGCAAATTTACGTTGTTAACTTTATTAAAACATGATCTATTATCTCTACATTTAACTTACGTCCGGAGGCTGCTGCCTGGAGATCTGCGTACTCCGAGGCCGCAGGTTGAGAGTCTGCCGACCTCCGTCTCGGTACCCCTGCTGCCAACAGGGCTGAGGCCGCAATGAACGTCACAAGACAAAGTACCTAGGATCAGACAACATGGTAAACTCAAGTATCAAATGAATATAGAGAGAAAGTATGTTCCACCGAGTGGCCACAGTTAAAAAAATGTACGTTGAGAGACAACAAGTACTATTGTTATAAGCGACGTAGCATATTTATTTTGAAAAAAACCTTGGTCCTGCCGGCGTGAGCAAAAGCACACGTGCGTCAGAGGATCAGCCAAACTATAGAGGAGTCTATGACAGACGGCTGTGGAAAGGTTGACAGACGCGGTCCTGCCGGCGTGAGCAGAAGCACACGTGCATCAGAGGACCGCCCTTACTATAGAGGAGCCTGAACCTGACAGTCGCTGTGAAAAGGTTGACAGACGCGGTCCTGACGGCGTGAGCAGAAGCACACTTGTGTTAGAGAACCAGCCGTACTATAGAGGGGCACGTACATGACAGACGGCGGTGGAGAGGTTAACAGACGCGGTGAGCAGAAGCACTTGTGCAATACAGAACGAGCTAGGATATAGAGGCTGGCAGTAGCCCTTTTACAATTTTTAAAAATATTAATTTTGTTTCTGAAAATATTGATCTAATGGATCAAATTGATCATGATATATATACATAAAAATACATAATATATTGTTATACAAATGTTATGTTTGCATAACAAGAGATTCGCTGTCCAACTAATGTACAGTAAACATTTATATGTACATTTATTTAATTTTAGTAAAAATTGTTTTTAACATTTTTAGATCTATTATTTCAACCCACATTTAGCCAGGCTGTTGTCAGTGGTAAAAATTAGAATTAGCATGGATGGTAAGAATTTCTAATATGTTTCTTAAAAATTTATAAACAAGCAAACCCGTTATATTGTATTTACATGAAGTTTCTTTAAGAAAATAACTCAAGATTTGAATCAACATAATATAGGCCTACTGCTGATTTACAAAAATATGTGATGCATTAAATACGATTTGTATAATACATCAAATTCTTTCAGGGATAAAGTAACTCGTGGCTTCACTAGAGATTTTAGTGGGCACAACCCCCTCCCTCTCTGCTCCGCTCATATTAGCAGCTTGTCTACTATAATATATGAGGGCTTAGTACAACATGGGTGCAAGAGAAATACAATTATAACACCTTCTGTAAAACGCTCACCGTAATTACAACATGACACCGTTATCTATATAATTTGTTGTCGTACAAGTACAACGTGTAACCAAAAACTAAGATGAAAGGGCTTCTTTTTGAATTACCTTTTCGTTAAATGCAGGCCCAAACAAGTAAACGTCACCCAACCCAAGGTATAAGAACAAAAAGTACGGTATAAATATCTTGGTCATTAATTTCGGTAAACCACATTTATCTTGATCAGACCTCGGGGATTCGCAAATGATGAAACTGGTGCCCAACACTTAATACGAGTTCGTATGCTACATGCTATAATAATAATAAATCGTTTATTGCGTTAAACATGATACACGTTATGCAATCGTCAGAAAAAAAAATATTTAAAAGCTAACATTTTCCATACATGCTAACATCGAAAAATCAATCAGACATACATTGTTTACATTCACTCCCTTTCATTGATTCGAATTATTCCACTCTAGCCCAAGTTATTGTCAATTAATGTGTTCCACGTTTTCCCATTCATGTGCCATGAACTCGTCTGCACTGTAAAATTCTTCGGCGGTCAACACTTTTTTCATACGAGATCTAAATGCCTTGAGCACTGGGGCACTTTTGACCGAATTCGGCAACCTGTTGACAAGTTGAACTCCCACCTGTGAAGGTAGACGTTCGTGAGTTACACCGTTCTGTGTCTCACAGTCCGGTAGTTCTCCCTGTCTCTAGTTTGATAAGAGTAAATGTCACTTCCTCTTTGAGACCGCACTTTGATTTGAAAAAAAAGACAAGTTTCCAAAATATAGAGGCAAGGTAGTTTCAAAAATTTTAAATGTTTGAATGCTGGTTTCCACGACTCTCTCTTTGTATTTTTGCGATGGTTCGAACTACTTTTTTTGCAGAATGAACATTCTGGGAAAGTGTGTTTTAGAACATCCTCACCACAAAGCCAATCCGTAGGAAAGCTGTGGATAGATGACTCCATAGTACGCCGTCATTAGTACCTGAATCGGGCAATACTCAGACAATTGCCTCAAAACATAAATGCCTGAGGCTAATTTGGAGCAGACACTGTCTAAGTGAGATTCCCAGGTCAACCCTCGATCAAGGTGTATCCCAAGGAATTTGGTTGAGTAGACCTCTTCTATCTCAGTATCGTCCAACATGTTAGATTACTATCTGAGATAGTCTGTCGCAAAATTAATTGAATGAAAGTTGATTTACTTGGATTTGTTATGAGGTTGAGCTCATTGAAATGTTGAATTGAACTGTTGAGCTCAATGAATGACAGAATTTCCAGTTCTTGGTTTAGTGGCGCTTTGAAATAGAGAGTACTGGACCAGCTGTCCGTTCTGTACAGATGAACTAACGTAATATAAATTTAAACTACTAACAATGAAATATCATAATATTAGTTACTCAGACTTACCCGCAACGAAGTCATTGTATCGACACTACTTGCTTGATTACATTCGGATGACAAGATCAGCTGGTTTTATAGATAGAAAGGCAGTGGAAGGAATCGATTGTTGAGCGTTGAACCGTCAAACCGAGTTGAGGGGTGCGTCATCGTAGCACTTTCCCCTGCGGTGCAGAAACAAAACAGCGGCGCGACGTGAGGAAGTGAAGCAGAGCACAGCCCAGAACGGCCACGGCCACGCTTACACAACACGCACTTGCACTCCACCACGCTTTTTACTTTTCGTTGGACCGATTACCGCATGTACCCTACAAGAGGTACTTCACAGAACATTGGAAACAAACTTTCTTTTTTAACTGTTTATTTAACTTGTTGAAAGTTTACAGTATGCAGGATATGTGAAACTACTGATTAACATTTTGATAGTAGATTGTTGCTAGTTAATTTACAGGAGTATTTTAAAAAGTAATCTTGATTGTTTTTTTTAACCCATATCAGTATGTACTAACTAATATTTTATTAAATAATTGATACTTTTATTAAAGTATTGCCAGTCAAATGTATGGAAAACGAAAAAATAAAACCACGTAAAATAGTTTTAACTGTGTTCAAAAATATTTCGAAACTGGAGAAATAAGAATAGTACAAAATAGTTTATTAGTTTGCATATTATTCTTGGTTCACAATATAGTAGTACAATAAGTACAAAATGGTGATCGATTTCGTCTGTTTCCCTTGTCACCGAGAAGGAAAGAATGAAATGAAATGAAAAATGCCTTTATTAAAGGGGCAAAGTTAGGACTGTTAAGTCCTCTAACACTCAACCCCTATCACATTAAGGAATCACCTACTTGTACACATTTTTGGGGTTGTTAACGTTTTATTTGTTGCAAGTACAAACTGTACACACAAAACTTTATGCAGTCTATTTTGGATATGTCACTTACATAGGATTTTACTTTTAAGCGTACGAAAGAATTTGACATTTTAAAATGGTTGTCGTTGCGGTTAGATCTGACATATAGACAATTGAACAGTTTTGCCTTTTAGTTGATTTAAAATCAACTAAATTCACCACTTCAAAAGGCCACAAGTTCTAATTTAGTGGTTAACAAATTTTTTGTATTTTTCCTGTCTCAATGGAAGGTGCATTAATAAATTGTCATTATAAAACTGGGAAATAATTAACTCGTCGAAAACCAATTGCGTAACCTTAAGAGGAACTAGTTGAGTTTTTCTCAGAGTCTGTATTTTCTAACAGGATCATCCTTTTGACCTCAGGTTTGCACTGTTGTATTGTACAACAAAAGGCCTTTAAGATGAGGTATAACTCAAAGTAGGATTACATTTAAAACTTTTAAGACTTCCTTTGTGGGCCATCCCCTGGCTATGAGGAAAACAAGTAAAATCAGTGCTGATTTACCACTAGGCAACTTACTAGGGCTGCTGGTAAAAGGGGGCCACAAAGAGGCCGAAAATATTGTGCTGAGCAAAGGGCCCTCACAATTTTCCTACACAGCTGAATGTTATAAAATAAATTAATCACTCTCTTTATAGGTTATAGAAATACATAATCAAAGATAACTAAGTCGAAATAGGTATTGTTGAGAGTGAAGGTGTATTTGGTATGGTGAGAATGGCACCTGCGATTATGATGCCGATGTCTACAGAGTACAGACTAGAGTTATTTACTGCGTAGTTGTCTATGAAGACATTGTGAATCACAACTCGGTCTTCAGCATATCAGACAGCCAATTGAAGATATCAGACGTATAGGCCCTAACCTCTGAATTGGCTAAATTATATCACGATGACATCAATGAGGACTTTAAAAATGATGCATTCACTTTAAAGATTTTGTTGATGGAATGATAGAAGGTGCTTAAAAAAAAGTAATCTACCTTTACAGTATTTGAAACTTATTCGCAATGCAACAAAAGCCTAATATCATTATTTAACATAGATACCATTCATAGAATTTTACTTAACATGATGACGTTCAATGCCTAGAGAGATCATCTAGTTTGGAAGAGAGTTAACTACTTAAGAAATTGTACGTCGAATTCACGTGTGTTAAGTTTAGTAAGTTTTTATGATAATGCTGAACTATTTAAAGCTTTAGAATTTTATGATTTAATGGTAAAGTTTTCTGCTGATAAATCAAGAAACATTCATGTTTAATAACAATGCAAAAATGAGAGAGAATCAATATTAGTCTTACTAGTCTTATACTGATTAACTGATACATTTAAAAAGTTTTTGGAAGTTGTTAGAACATAGTTTGTTTATTGTACTGTGTTAAAGGTTCTATAGGACAATTGCTAATCAACTAAACAACGATGTAATAAGCCTTGTAAAACATTCAACATTTGTTAAAATTAGAATAAACACTTATACTAAGACTATCAAAGAATATTTTCCCTCTTTTTAGAAACACAATTAACTATTATACTATTTTTATAACGACGTGTTTTCAATATATACATTATACTGTAAAGGAAAGTTAAGTGTTAAAAAAGAATATAGATAACACTTTGTTTGAAAAAAAGTTAACTAAATTTAGCCTAAAATACGAGTGTTATTTACCAAACTAGCTAAAGATACAAACATTGAGTATTTTTCGTCACTGACGGGGGGCCGAAAAAAAAATTCTGCCCAGGGCTACAAAAAGTCTAAATCCATCACTGAGTAAAATATATCTAAATGTTTGGTATTGTGTCATGTATTTAACTACAAAGTTTCTTGCCATTTTTTTCATAAGTTTTAAAATTAATAAATGTATTCCTGACTTTTGCCCAACCCTGTATAACTATAATTTATGCTGGTGGAAAAGAGGGTTTATTCCAAGAACTTCACCACCTTGAAGGTCTTGAAGGTGCACCAATTAAAACAAAGCTTCACAAAATATTTAAAAACCATTTAACCAATTTAAATAGTATGTTTTGAACAAATTGCTTTCTAATGAACGTCATTAAGTGTTACATTTGCCACCCTATCACCCAGGCCTCAACCCTGTACTGTAGAAGTAACATGGGCTGATTTTAAAGGATTTGTCGGTAGACATAATGTAACAGTTAATTATAATGAATTTCAGATGTCGTGTCAGAAGCAATGTAGTTAGATGGGGCCTGAAGTTTGGATACCAAAACTAAAACAAATCTAATTTAAGTCTTGAGGAAGCTAATATTGATGTAGTAATCATGCATTTTATAACTTACCTAAGTTATAGCTCTTCTAATTCAACTTGCAGCAACAATTCTGAGTCTGACATAGACTCAAACAGATTCTAACCATTTGAGGGAAAAGTTATTGGTTATATTTTCCTTATTACTAATATCACTGATATTTTAATTTAAAGTTGTATTATTGTTTTTAATGTTGCTACGTTCTTTTATAAATTTACTTCAAGAATTCCGTTATAACAATTTTGTCATGGATGAAAACAAAACAATATTTGATTTTTGTTGTTTATAGTTTCTATTTCCTTTTTGAGTAGTACGTTGATACAATTTAATAGTAATGCAGCCTTTATATAGTAATTTGTCACTCATTTGATATTTGAACAAATAATTTTTAATTAAATAGAAATGATACACATGTTCTTAAAACAGAATGAAAAGGTAATCTAAAATGTTTGTGTGGGAAATGAATTGGGTGTGTACGATCTAGTGAGGCAGTAACACAAAGTAAACACTTTTGAGAACGCTTTTATTCACTATGCTCTGTAATTAATTAAACAAAAAGTTACTTTAAAATATTACAACATTTTTATTTTTTATTTATTTTTAAGACGCAGATCGTCAAGATATGGGCGAATATGCATTTTGAATGAGTGTAGATGAATGAGTTTAATCACTGTTAGTATTTCAGTTCGACTTAGCTCAGAAAGGACTATTTAATAATAGCCCAATAGCCAGGGCAACTATGGGACCTACAGCTTTACATGGAATCCGAACCACGTAGTGTTGGTCTGATTTTCAGCTAATTGACAAGTCTGACACTCAGTTATCTTCCCTATACAACATCTGAACACTGACTACCATCCAACATGGATACCCCAGACTTCTCTAGTAGTGTCCATGTCAATGGAAACCATTGAGCCGACGCTGTGTCGGTATTAAGAGGACCGAGATTGGAACCTGAATTTAGGTACCTACCTTTGGCCTTTCATTCTTTATTCTTAGTTAAAAAACAAATTATGATTCACTCATCATCAACATCAGCAGTGCATGATCTATTGTTTACTCAGTGTGAGAGTCATTTTTTGAATATAGTAAAACTACAAAAAAATAAGTTAAAATTGAAGTTCCATTTAACTTAAGTAATCTATATTTATAAAAGAGGATGTTTGTATATATTTGAAGTTTATGCGCTGCCAAACCATCAAACCGATCGCCATGAAACTTTAGGATGTTGTCCTGTATACTCCTGAGATGGTTTCTGTGAAGTTTGATGCAGATCCGTCCATAGGGTCCCGCCCCACGGGCTCCTTAAGATCCCATGTTATTCAAATGGAGAATCTGAATTGTTTACAAAAAACATATGACTGTGTGGTTTAATGTAGTTTCACATGCCATAAGCAGATTGAAGTTCTCACAACAACAGTACTGTATATGTTTTGATTTATTGTAGTTCTACATTTCACCTTGAGAGTGTAGCACACACTACTTTTACTTGATCAGGTGATCTGCATTTGGTGTTAACCTTTTTTCATCGGTAATTAAAACATGTGGTGAAACGTGAAAATAAAAAATAAATAATTATTTGTTTTGCAGTTTACTTTTTATGACATGCCTCCTAAAAAATAGATTCATGCTAAAAAAAAATTCTTTTTATTGCTTTATTTTGGTACCTATGTCAATGAAAAATGAAAGGCGAGACAATGTCCGCCGGGTTCAACTAGTAAGTTATAAATTATATAAACAAATAAGCATAGCTATACTACTTGATATACATTTTGATGTAAATATTGGCAAATGAGGGTAGAAGAACAAAATGTAGTCTTTGTTACAAACTAAGACAATACATGGAAAGTATCACTAATCAAAAACTTAAAGACAAAGAATCAATTAATATCTTTCAGAATTATTTTAATCAAACAGGGTTGTATACAGTGTGTAGCTGTGAAAATGTACTTATTTAATTTTATATATTTTCTTAGTTAAAATTATTTAACTTTTAAAATTATATTTATAAAAACTACACAATACATTTTTTTCCATTTATTCATCAAAACAGCTTTTTAAAACAACTGCAAAAACTGAGTAATTTGGTTTCCTGAAGAAATATGCAAAATAATTCTTCTCTATTCAATAAAAAAAGTACTAATAATATAGTACTACTTATATATTACTATATTTTTATATATAATATATATATATATATATATATATATATATATATATATATATATATATAAATTATATATATTATATTTTTATTTTATATACCGGTACATAGAAACACTTTCATAACTTTTGTATGTGACACTTGTAAAAGTGAAATCTTGTACATAATCATGGTTACAAAGAACATAATTTTTGACGCCATTAGCGACATTTCATTTTTCTGGGGTACGGCCCACGAAGAGTTGAACAAAAATCTTTATTGTACAGTAATCCTAGGTCAAGTTTGGTATAAAATTAAAGGTTTATTCAAGAGAAATGAATTGCCACAAACCAGACTTTGAAAGGTTTATCCTTTCTAGAGTAGCGGCCATTTTAATTTCAAAGTAACTAATTTGAACAATATTATTTCTCCACTATTTAACAGTTTCAAGTAAATTATTCTGATCAAAAATGATACTTTATAGAACACAATTAGTCAAAAATATTAAACTATTTATGGAAAAAATATTGTTGTTATAAAAGCGTTTCCATTTTTTTCCACCTTGTATCTTATCTTACTTATATAAAAATAAAATATTGTCTGTGTGTGTGTGTTACTCAATCACGTAAAACTACTGAACCCATTCATCTGAGATTTCGCATTGACATTATTCTAGTCTTTGGTTAACACATAGGTCTATCTTTATTTTAAAATTCTATCAGGGAATCACCCAAGGGGTTCTAAGAAGAATCAATGCAACCCCTATGGCAATACTTATTTGACAATTAATTATTTATACTATCAGAAATCAGATTCTCTTTATTACAATATCTTTAAGAAATGCATAGCGTCAGGTTACATTATTTGTATGTCTGTTTGTAAAATATTACGATATTAAACAATACAATGCAATATAAAACATATAAATATACAACATACAGTTTGTGAATATACAATGAAATGAAATGAAAATGAAAAACGTCTTTATTCATACGTTCAAGAGGCAAAGTTAGGGCTGCAAAGCCCTCTCTACCACTTAACCTCATCATACATAATAAGATATTATTTCAAATATAAATAACATTTACAAGGAAATACAAAATAGAAATTACAATGTACGAAGTAAAACATATAGTCAAAAATGTGAAAAATTATATTTAAACTTAAAAATATTTAAACTATCTCAAACAAAACTACAGTTATTCATTAGATTTATTCAAAACTACATTCATTCATCAATCATTACCACCACCTCCAAGCTACAGCGCCACCAGCCACTACTCCCGCGAGGCCCGCAGCAGATAGCACCTCACCTCCGCCCCAAACCGAGTGCACTTATCGATGGATCTGATATTATCAGGCAGAGCATTCCAGAGCCTGCACGCGGAGACAATGAATGATTTGTTGAAAGTGGTGGTGCGGTAAACTGGAATAGCTAACATTGACTCACCACGTCTGGTTCTACGCACATCAACTTGTGACAGGTAACAAACTGTTCTGACAGATAATTAGGAATTTGGTTTTGGAGAATACTGTACAACAAAATCAGGATATGGAATTGTCGAAGATTGTTTAACTTTAAGATGGATAATTGGTAGAAAAATGGAGTAACATGATCCCTTCGCCTCAGGTTGAAAATAAATCTGATACAGTAGTTTTGGGCACGCTGTAATCTTTCCACGAGCTCAACAGACATGTCATTGATTACAGTATCACAGTAATTAAAGTGAGTGAAAACTAGAGGCTTTACTAACAACACGTTGACATTGAGAGGGAAAACATGGCAAATCTTTTCAGTGTGTATAGCAGCAAACACTCTATTACACATTACAGCAACTTGATCAGTCAAGTTCAAGTTTTTGTTCATAATAAGTCCTAGGTTTTTAACTTTGTCACAAAATGGTAATTCTGTATTGTTAAGTTTGAGTTTTGGTATATTTGTCAGGTCAATGTTAGAAGTGAGTCTAGTAGAGCCCAACAAATCCAGATTGGAAATTGGACAATAATCGAGCACTCTCCATAAATGATGACATATGACGGTGGACTAACCTTTCGAGGCACTTTGACAATGCTGGCAAGATACTAATAGGTCTGAAATCTGATACAACTTGAGGTGACGAAACTTTTTGTAGAGGGCGCACAATAGCAGATTTCCACTTAGACGGAAAGGTAGATGTGGTTTAGTTCAGGTACAATAATGGTACTTAACACATAAGTTCAGATATAGTTGTTGTTAATGAAGTTAAATATATGATTTCATTTTAAATATCTTCCCAGTAAAGGAATTCTTCCAGTGTGTGGAAGGGTCTTTAAGTCAGCCAGTCATTTAGTGATTCCTTTAGCTTCTTTCCTGTGAGAGTCTTCATTTCTGTCGGTAGTAGGTTGAACAGCTTCAGACCTGCATATGATGGTTTCTTTTTGTACAGCGTAAGATGTATCCGCAGCATATCTGGTGTGGTAGTCATGGTGATCGGCTGCTCGGGGGAGATTTTTCCCATCAATATGTAATATGAATTCATATAGAGGGATATCACTGTCATAATTCTGAGTTCTGTAAAAGATCTTCTGCAGGTGTCTCTTGGTCCCAGGCTATTTAGGATCCGTATTGTTTGCTTTTAAAGACACAGAATACGTTGTAGATTCTTTTGTGATATTCCTCCTCAGATGGCTATGCCATATCGTATGTGCGATTCAAATAGTGCAAAATATGTTAATTTTGTTGCTGCAGTATTATTGATGGCTTTTATTCGTTTTAAGGCGTAAAGGCTTGTATTCAATTTTTTACACAGGGCGTCAACATGATGTGTCCAAGACATATTTTCGTCAATAGTCACTCCTAGTATTTTTACCTGTGGCTTAACTTCAACATTTGGTAGAGTTGGCACTTGGTTTCGTCTTCTGCCGCATGCTAACTGGTTTGTCTTTGATGTACAGTATTAACAACTAAGTCATTAGTGTGGCAGTATTGATAAGGGCAAGGCAATCAAATGCCTTACTAAAATCAAGCATAATGCCTGTAACTAGTTTTCCTTGCTCAAGGTGGTCGATTATAAACTCAGCAAGTTCAATTATTGTGGTAGCAGTGGATCGTCCTTTTAGGAAAACATATTGGCTTGCTGTCAGTAACTTATGTCGTTCACAATGGTCCATCAATCTCTTTAGAACAACTCGTTCAATCATTTGGAAGAAGGTTGAGATGAGCGAGATTGGTCTGTAGTTGCTTGGTTGTTTCGTACTTCCACTTTTGAACTTGGGGTATACTTATACTTTGGCAAGTTTTAAGGCCGTTGGGAATTTTCCTGATCTTAATGACATATTGGTTATATAAACCAGAGGTGATGTAAGAGTTTCACAGAATTGTTGTAACAACTTGGATGAGACTCCATCCACTCCTGCTGAGGCTTTGGGCTTGAAACTCTTTATTATACTTTGAATTTCTTCTATGTCAGTGTCTATCTATGGCATTCTATGGCAGGTGTCTGAGGTGACTATCTATGGGTTGTACTTGTATGTTATTTGATATTTTTGTTTGATGTGTGTTGCTGGTAAGTGTCTGTTATCTGCTATGTTGGTGAAGAAATGGTTGAAGTGTTGTGCCACTTTCCTTGGATTACTTATTTCTCGGTTGTTCACTTCCAGACTGAGTTGAGTTTTCTGCTGTTTAATGTTTTGTCTTTCAGAATTTATAATCTGCAACACAGCTTTAGATTTATTATCAGATTTGTTGATATAATCTGCTGATGCCTGCAGTCTTAGCATTTTCAGTCGAAGATCATAGCCCTTTTTGGTTTTGGTTGTTTTTGCCTTATCTTCATCAGTGCCTGTGAGCTGATATTTATCCAGACATTTGAGATATTTTGCCTTAGGGTCAAGTGCTTCTTTACCTACAAATGTCTGTTTTGACTATGGCTTTGATTTTGTCCTTACCATGGGGCAAGTAGCATCCATTGCCATTGTCAATGTAGTTAGGAAGATGTTGTATGCGTCATCTACGTCTTGGGATCCATACAAAACATGCCAATCTTCATTTTCTAGTAGTGTCTTTAATGCAATAATGTTTTTTTTAAATTGTCTTTGGATAAAACTTGTGGAGGCACTGTCATGTATTTTAAACTGTGCTGTGGTTAATTGGGCTGTGTGATCTGATATGCCTGCTTCAATTACTACCTAATGTTTTCAAACTGTCATTCTTTAGATTTGTGCATACCCAGTCGATGGAAGTACTGGACTGGGGAGTACTCGTGTGGGAGGAAGAGTCAGTCTGGCTAGGTTGTGTCTCATTAATGTATCATTTAGAATATGGTTTTCCAGGTTATGTTGTTTTAAAATGTCTACATTAATATCACCCATCATAACTAAGTATCATAATTTTACCTCAACATAGATTAAGCAAAAGTGAAAAAAACCCTCTGTATATTGCATGTAGGTTAATGAATAAGCTACCAATCAAAATGAAAACACTAAGTGATTGTTCTTTTAAATCAAAACTTCACAATTTCTTGTTAAAAAAAGCATTTTATTCTATAAATGAGTTTTTATTGAGTCAATGGACTGAAAATGACTTCTTTTAACAATAGATACTTATTAAATACATTTTAATATGAATTGTACTGACTTGCCTATGTATTTGCTTGAAATATTTTGTGGCAAATAAACTATTCTATTCTATTCTATTAAGGGATGATTTTCTGCTCTTGTGTCTTCCAATACAAAGGATATTATATCCAGAGCATCAGTAAGATTTCCACTAGGTGGCCTGTAGATGCCTACAACATAAAGGTGTTCTTTTCCATACGAAATTTTTATCATCGCCATTTCACAGGTTAATTCCATGCAGTGGTGAGAGATGTCATTTACTCGGTTTTCCCTCCATGTTCTTCTCTCACATAAATGGCCACTCCTCCTTTTCTATGTAATGTCCTACAAAAATCAGTCTTAAGTACATATCCAGGGATTCTTGTGTTCAATAGTAAATCATACTGAAGGCCATGTTCCGTAAGTATGACTATGTCTGACTGTGTGTCCTCAAGAAGGTGAATGATGCGGTTTTTCTTCTTTTGAATCTCCTGGACATTCTGGTGAAGAATTTTTATTAATTTGCTGGGTTTTTGAACTGTTTTTTGCTGTGTGTAGGAATATTCTTGATCTGTAGTGTTGCCTTACGTACTTGGTTTGATCTAAAAAATTACTACTGCTTGGAGGGGTTGAGTTGGAATTTTTATATAGGCCCTGATTTTAGTCCCATTGAAAGCTAAGTTCAATTTAGGAGTTTCTTGTTGTACGTTTACTAGGGAGCTGGAAGCAACATTGTTGTTTTCTATAATATTTTTTCTAAAAAATTTTTCAATAGTCTCTCCCCTTTTTCTAGTTTGTGAGCAGTGATGGGCGGCCGTTTATTGAGGACTGCCTTTGAAGTCATAGATTCCTCTGAAGTTACTATATTCTGGTAATCTGAAAATCTCTTCTGATTGTTGTTGGTATTTTACAGGGGAGCTCAGAGTTCTCTCTTTGAGTTATTTTAGTTGACTCTTTGGTGTTTTTAGGTGGGCCATGAAGTGAATGTAAAATTGTCCCATGATTTCCCTTACTTGCATCTGATCACATGATGTATTCTGCATGTGGGAAATTTTGTTTGAATTTGGTTTCTTGAAGCGAGACACTAAACACGTTCTTTATTGTCCCATTATGTCTTCTTTTTCAAGGCGATGGACTATTCTGTGTGGCTGGAGTCAATTTGGGAAAGGGTTTGTTTTCTGGGCTCAAGTCAGTTGCCAAAGTTTGGAGTGTCCCTTCCATTTGGTCAAGTTTATTTTTTATTTCTTTGAGATCTACTAGTTTCATAAACCAGCTGTTGGAACAAACAAACAATAAGTGAGCATAGTTCTAAAGTAAATACCGGACCAAACCTATCCACAACCACCGTAACTAGAAAAGATGGTAAGTATCACAATAAGGTTGCACAGTAGACTGTGACGTCACATGAGCGAAATCATCTGGTTCGATTTGATAAAATACTGGTAACTAAATCTACAAATCGCATGTAAGCATTCAGCTAAATAATAGGCAAGTTATTTATTACTAATCAGCTGGAACTGTAAACTACGGGAATTAGAACAGTATTTTTGTGTTTGTTGTTGCCATTTCGCCATGTGACGTCATAGGAGAGTGTGTGATACCTATCATCTTCTTTACTAGGGTTACCGTGACCACAACACACTTTTGCTTTATACAGATGCCAGTAAGTACATTTTTTTGTATTACTGAATGCAATAAGCACAATATAAATCAACGTAAATACTGTACGAAGGTTGGATACTGTGCCAGTATATTGTATAGTACTACAAGCTTGAGTTTAACCACTGCCAGGGAGTAAGTTTGAATAGAATATTACTTACAATATATATTTCATGCAGTATAAATATTATGCCAGTAATTTGGTTAGCTGGTGAAGTCTGCCACCACAGCTGGTCTAAACTAAATTAAGTTTACATGGAACTACACTACTGGATAACAACTGATAATTGAATGAATAATTATATTTATTTCCAGCATAAAATTCAAATTGAAATGAAGTACAATACAATACCTTACTCAATACATTACTGACTGAATTACAGTTTGAGCTTACAAATCTATCTGACTATATAGAATATCAATGGTAATTGTTAATAGTTTAACCAATTACATTAATATATAATGGTTAGCTGTTTAACCAATTACAAATACACTGCCAGTTGATGGTCTGTGATTATTATTGCATTCAATCGTTATTATGGCTTATGTCAGTTGCTTGTTATCATATCATAAACAGGGCACCAAGTGGCTATGACAATTAATATTTTATTCTTCAGTTAATATTATTTTTTTAATAGAAATAAATAAAAGTTATTTGTTTGGTTTGGTAAACAGTTGTACTTTGGTATTAAGTCAATTGTTTGTAATTTAAATCATGATCATATGGTTTTTAGAACTTCTGTTTATTAGGAATCATGAAATTATTGAACATTTTTTATGAAAATATTATGTTATAATAAATAGTAAATAAATTATATTAATTATTTTAATCTCTATAAATACAAGAGAAAGCTCATCATTATCTCTCACTTGGCACTAATTCTCCCACTTCCCGTAATCCTTCAGAGCTGAAATATGGTACAAATTTTTGAAGTAGGCTAAATAGGAAAACTAAGTATTTTCATCTTGATAAAATACTCCTAAGGGGTAGAAACCTAAAAGATTGTTCCATAAGGATAACATTGGGTTGATTGTAATAATTTAATAACAGCTGTTTTGTAAAGAAATAAACATGTTTATTTTGTATGTTTGACATTTATAATTGTGAGTTCATAATTGAGTTCACAATTAATTACACTTTTCCTATACGTTTTTTCTCTATGCAGTTATGTGTTAAAGCTACTATCTAAACAATTTAACTTTGTTATCTAGGAAAATGACAGCAGGCGGAGCTTTTATATCGGTGTAATGGTTTAAAGAGAACCATGGAAGGAAGGGTAAGCAAGAGTAGAGAACCACCCATTGTGAAGCAAGGGCTGTTGGCTAGTAGTGTATAATATAATACTTTTCATAATAAAATAATCATAGTAATAACCTATTAATTTGGATCATTTTATAATGAATAATTTAACAGCTTATAATTAATAATAATAAACAGACATAAAAGCCAGCTTAGGGACATTTAATTAAAATTACGAAGAGTAACAGATACAAGTAATAAATTATAACTTCTATTTTTAAATATATCAAGACATTAAATATGCCAAATAAAAACTGTCTAATCTGAAATTCAATAATTTTATTTATTTTGTAATCCCTAATGTTTGTGTTTTAATTTCAGGCTCAAAGCAAGTTTATTAGCAGATCCTCCCCAGAGTGGAGAGAAAATGTTCCTCTCTAAGTCCAAAATGTCCCCCAATGCTTGGCTACTCCCTAGACTACAGTGCATGGCTACACATTTTGCTGCTCTGATAACATTTGCCTCTGCTCTTGTCCTCTTTGACAACCAGTCGATGGCTTCAGTTATGTTCCCTACCACACCATCGCACAGTCCGATCTTCTCAGCCTCCACAGCTTGCACCAGTCGTCCAGTAGCTATCAAGTCTAAAGCAGTTCGGTATCCCAACGTTCTCACAGCTGTTGATAATCCTCCCCACGCTGGGATTAAACCCATCCTGGTGTGTACAAAGCCAACTGCTGAGTCATTGTTTGAAAATAATCGGAAGTCACATGATATTGCTACCTCGGCTCCTCCACCTAGAGCTAAAATTATTTATTTATTTGTCAGGATGTTATCTATAAAATCCAAATTAAAAAAAAATCTTATGACTGACATCTTAAAAATAAATATATGTTGGACTTATCATTTTATCTCTCAAAATGTAACTAAACATACAGTCTACAATAAACAGCCTTAAGCTGAGCATAATTCATATGAAAGGTTATTAAGTAACTGCCCCTTACAAGTGTATTGGAAAATGAGTGTTAGGTGTCCGCTACTACAGGAACGTAGAAATAAACAAATTTCTCAGTGATACATCTTTAATGAATTACATGAAAAGTACATATTTATATTGCAACCAATCAATATGTACTCTTTAAAATAGTACCATATTCTAATAAAAATATACATAATAATCTAGTATCTAATACACAACTAACTCTGTAGCCTGTGGAACCTGTGGAAAACAATAAATACAAGTGAATACCCACATTGGTTTACCTTACGGAAGCTAGCAAACTTGAAACTGCTCTAGAACCTCTAGATGGTAAGCAGCCACTTTAAACTAGTCCCAAAGACCAAATGTGCAGAGGTTCCCCTATCAACGAGGTGATTCCAATGTGAAATCCTAACCTAATGGTCAACTGTGACTGTAAAATTGATATTTGGCTATCAAGATTTTAATTTGGTTATTCTATTTATTTTCTTTCCTTTGGTGACCAACAAGAAAAAGTGCACTACTTTTGCCTGGAGAGGTTATTTGTGAATGATTATAAGTGATTAAACTTCATTGCTTATATTTTAACAGTTTAATTAATTTTAAGGTGTTGCAGAATCCCACCTGTGGGTTTGAAGTGTTATTTTTGTCTTGAATTTATTGGTTTTTGTTGTAGTTCTTGCCCTTATTGTCATTAGTTTTGTGTGTTTATTTATTAATGCTCGTAATGAATAGTTGCACAGCTACTTCCTCTAATTTCACTTACCATATCTGACTTTAGTGAAGTTGAAACTTATGCAGATGAAAGACCCATGGAGTTATGCAGAAAGGGAAAAACAGTCATCGATTGGATGCTGAACCACCAATTTGAGGAAGAGCATTGCAAAGGAATATAGTTGTAAGATAGCAGGCAGGGCCGCCCAGAGACTTTTGGTGGCCCGGGGCCAAGTTTAGTATGTGGCCCCTCTTTTCACTTCAAAATAAATTTCATTAATCTGATCGTCAATAAGATTCCTGTTCATGGACGTTTTCTCAGGGCTAGCAGCGAAGCTCCGGAAAACTTTTGGTCTAATTGGCATAAACTTTAGAAACATTTACTTAAGTATTATCGCTACAATAACATCAATCTCTTATAATAAAACTGCTATTCTTTAATATATATTACAAGTAAACGTCACACAACACAAATATATTACAATATAAGCACAAAATGCACAAAAATATTACAAGTACAAAATACAAAAACCACGCTCACCTTTCTCAGACCTTTCTCAGGGGATTCACAAATTTAAATTTATCTATTTAATATAATTTTAAATTGATTAAAATCGATATAAAATCACTGCATTTACTTACAAATATGAACATATTGTAACGTAACTATATATGTAATTAGGATTACAACAAGACTAAATAATTAATTTTACCACCTCTAAAAGCCAAGAAAACAATATTTCAGGTAATTGATAAGAACTTTTTTCTTGAAAAGATAAAATTATAAAAGTTATAGAAAACATTCCTATCAACCATGTATTAAAATATAAATGTGATAAATTATCAGGTTTTTGAGTAAAACCCAGTGAAAACTAGTTAAAATTCTGGTACGTTTTTCGTTCCAACTAGAATTAAAATAATTACTTATAGAAAAATTTAAAAATTCATATGTTATAACGCACAATTAAATAAGGAAAACCATTGTATGACTGGAGTTTTCATGGGCCTCTTAGTTTCTTAGTAATCAACCTTCAAACATAATTTCTGCGCTGACAGTAGCCACTGCCACAATCAGTTACATTGTTAGGCGCAGCAGCCCTCGGGAGCCATCCTCGCCGATAATATTAGCTGTGGGTGAGGGAGGGAGGGGCCAATAAATTTGTATAGGCCACTTAGCTTCACTAGCTAAAGAATAAGCTTATACCGAGAGTGGCCAAATGTTCAAGAAGTAAAATAATTTGGCGAGCACGAACATCAGTGCTTCAAAAAACAGTCAACTGAGAGTTGGGGTTATGTTATTGTTTTCAAAACAGGTTGTAGACCACTGGCTACGTAGCTTATTGATGTCTAGAAATAATTATTAACATTAAAACTCTAGTTGATACTCGTAAGTTGAAGTTTGTTTTTGTGCTCAACTTTAAAATTATTCAATTTTTATCTCTCAGGCATAAAATGCATTCTGTAGCAACTCAATTTTCTTAGCATAAGACACAGTGAAACATAAAAAAAAACGTAAAACATAAAAATGAGTTGTACATATCTGAACAACGATGAAGCTTCAAGGTGTATGTGTGTGCGTGTGCGTGCGTGTATGTGTGTGAGACAGCAAGACTTTGTAAATCTTGTGTGTGAGACTGCTTTTTGTAAATCTATTTCAATATTACTTAAGCGTACACAACTATATGAACAATTTCTTTTGTAAACAGTACATTCCAAGTATCTAATTCTGTTTTTATATTTTTGGTCTCACCTTAGTTCCTGCTATCAGAGCCGCCCATAGGGGGGGGGGGGCAAAAGGGGCAGATTGCCCCGGGGCCACACAAACTTAGTCCAGAGGGGGCCACATTTCATGCAACAAAAAATAAAATACTTAATAATCTACTTGATAAGAAATGATTCATGCCTGTATCAAAATATTATTAAAAGTGATATTGAAATTGAAAATTGTTTATTTTCCCATACAGCATACAAAATTTACATGTTTTCCTTATTTTAACAGTATTAGGCCAGATAAGTCCTCCAGTTTTAGTTTTAAGCGTTTTAACAAAACCATTGGTTTTATAGCAACCAGAGAGTCTTTTGGTGCTAGTTGAACACTGGTCTTTGAAGTTTGTCAGCGGTCGGAATAGTGGAATGACAGCATACGCTCTGGCTGATATGTGACTGCACCTGTACTCCTCACCAGTTGTCTTGTTTGCGAACAAGTATCAAGTCGTTCAGCTTGTGAACACACCAAAACATCTGTCCTGTTTGCGAACATATAACTATACTTGAGTGGTGTGGACAGTGGGCCACCTCTATGAGATGTCCTGTTTTCGCACACTATTTGTATAAAACCTGTCAAAAACCCACTAACTTTACATTTGTATTACTCAAAACTCCATTTTTGGACCGCATTCATAGTTCAATACAAAGTGGATAAGAGCGTTTCTGTATGTTTCATTTTTCAACTTTAATTTCAAAAGTATATACTATTCCAAACAAAATTTTATACTTGTCCTAAATACAAATTTATCTTGGCTCCTTACAATAAAAGGTTCTTACAAACTTGGTTTCAAAGCCGGTTGTAGGCGGCGGCACTCCGTTCGAACATGGTAAAGTTGCATTTTTTCCTGGCACTAATCAGCTATGTTGTTACGTTCTGTACTATCCGGATCCACCTACCATCATATTTAACCGGTTAACCAGAGTATTTATATGCAGTCTTATTTGTCTTTTTTAGTTCCTCTCTACTATAATGTTTCCTTTGGCATTTAAAATTTACTACTTATTATGATATAGATGTTCGTAAAGACCATTGATATTATGACGTAGATCTTAATAAAATGAGGAGCTCTTAAAATACACCGTTAATAACTCAAATATCTTCATCATTGTTCAGATATGTACAACTCATTTTTATGTTTTACGTTTTTTTTATGTTTCACTGTGTCTTATGCTAAGAAAATTGAGTTGCTACAGAATGCATTTTATGCCTGAGAGATAAAAATTGAATAATTTTAAAGTTGAGCACAAAAACAAACTTCAACTTACGATGGCGAGGATGGCTCCCGAGGGCTGCTGCGCCTAACAATGTAACTGATTGTGGCAGTGGCTACTGTCAGCGCAGAAATTATGTTTGAAGGTTGATTACTAAGAAACTAAGAGGCCCATGAAAACTCCAGTCATACAATGGTTTTCCTTATTTAATTGTGCGTTATAACATATGAATTTTTAAATTTTTCTATAAGTAATTATTTTAATTCTAGTTGGAACGAAAAACGTACCAGAATTTTAACTAGTTTTCACTGGGTTTTACTCAAAAACCTGATAATTTATCACATTTATATTTTAATACATGGTTGATAGGAATGTTTTCTATAACTTTTATAATTTTATCTTTTCAAGAAAAAAGTTCTTATCAATTACCTGAAATATTGTTTTCTTGGCTTTTAGAGGTAGTAAAATTAATTATTTAGTCTTGTTGTAATCCTAATGTCATATTATAGCCTACATTGAAAATGAAAATCACATAAGAAAAGAAAATAAGAAAAATCAGTTGGTAAAAGAAACTACACAACCAATTAATTGAGAGCAAAATATGTTAGTGGAGTTAAATGACACATCAATGGCTATAAAATTAATTTTTGACATTTTAGATCATGTTGGTGTCACCACTCTGGTTTTGTTTAGAAAAAAATACATTGAGTAGACTGTACGATACAAGATGTTTCTAAAAGGTTTCTAAGTTTACAACTAGTCAGACCATTCATAGAAGAGGGGTTGAAAACCTTTTTGTCAAAGGAGTCCCAGGAAGCCTTTCAGAGAGCCTAAGGAAACCCCAAGGTATTGAACTGGAAATCCCTACACTCTATATACTTCATCTTAACATTATTTGATATGATCTACCACAACAAGTACGGTGTTCTACATGCCAAAGATGAAGAGGACAACCAAAACATTTGGTGACTAGTGTGATGTAAGTATGGTCTGTGTAGACCATAACAAATATATTTGCCAATCTTGTTTGAACTAAAAACTATTCAAACGGTTGTTTAAATGCTTTATCAAAATATCTATGTCTATATATTGTATATACTTGTATTCATCAAGAATAACATACTTTCCTGATTAGAATTGCCAAATAAATAATCCAAGGTTCGAATCCACACTGAGCCAATGGTCATTACTTCACTCGTTGAATAAGTTCACGCACAGGCCTGCAGGCCAATGTGAACTCGCCAGTGAAGTTTAAAAAAAATATATTTAACATGTTCACTGCGGCAAACGCTATATGGCGCTTTTGGACACAACGAGATTTGCAGCAAACGCCAAAATGCGTTTCACATTATTGCAGACATGCAGCTGTATTATTTCAATTTTTGCCAATACTAATCCGATGACAGATGTAACTTGCTACCTTTAGTGCTATTTGTAAGTTAGTTGATTGCCTGGCAACGTCCGTTCTCACTTTGTTGTTAAGTTAATTTATGAAAATAAGTCGTAAAACTAAGTAGGATAATGATAATTTAATAATAAATGATAATATGGAATTAACAGATTTTTCGATTTGGCATCTGAATCAAAGGCTAAATAAATTAGTGGGGTTTGTAATAAATTATTCTTCTGATAGTTATGAAGGAAGTGTATCTGATGAAAATTGTGACCGGGGTAATGTGACCAGTATGCGCAGAACCTACCACTCCACTTTGTGCACTATCTCCTCGTTCAAACATTAAAGGATTTATGTTTAAAATAAGTGATATGCCACTTCAAAAACAAATATAAAAGTAAGTTCATACATAAATAAAACGTTGAATATGTTATTAACACAATACAAATTTTTTACTGTGTTATCGAACAGACAATTAAAAAAAGCCATAATGCAGTTGCCGCATACAACTTCAAAGTTGATGTCTTGTGTGGCAGACGCCAAATGGTGAGCATTTTTATTTTTCAAAATAAATATTAAAAACCTCACAATGAGCTTGGAACAACCTGTAAAAACATTTGAAATAAATATCATTGTAAGTTTTAAGAAATCATATTCCAGCAACGCCACAGGCAGTAACAATATTTCAGCAGTGAACGTGTTAATGCAATTTTTTAAATGAAAGATAAATTGAAATTCTATATCTTCTGTACATGTTGAATATAAATGTTTTTTAAATGCTGATAGAGTCCTTTAAAAGGATTGATGTGATTTCCAAAGCTAATTTTCATAAAAGTTCAAACTCTCTACAGAAATTTGGTTTAAAATAAGCGCTTAAACTGCTGTTTGGCATACTATTAGATTAGCTATTAGTTACTTCAGCATGTGCTGGAAAGAGACAGAGAGAGGGAGACTGCCTAGTTCTACCTGTGATAACCAAACATGAACTAATTTCACGAACAGGTAAACCGGCTCGATGAGCCACATATGATGAGACAGTCTTTTTGTTATTATAGATACAAGATTTTATTATTGTAACATACATAGTATATATAACATTGTCATATAAAGTAAGGGTAAGTTACAAGGTTAACTGAATGTGTCAACTACTTTCATAGAATTATTATATCTTGTACAAACTAACTCTAATTAAAAAGGTCTTCAAATTATTTTTAAAATAATCATAAGGCAGATTCCTTATTTTAACACGTTGACTGCCAGTGTAGATAATTTATTGTGTCATTCTGAGGCCGCCGTAGTAAAACTGTATGTCCGCCTGACGCCATGAGGGCCACCGGTAGCCCACGTCATACATGCCGCTGTGCGCCATGTGGGCCACCGGTGGCCCCCGCGTCTTTTATAAATCAAACACAAATTGTAGCGCCATTTTTAGTATTACGTAATTTTAAATGATATATTCTGAAAGCTCATAAAATGTAATAGAAAACAGTCCTCGTGTTTTTAAATAAAGCAACCCTAAATACGTTTTTATATATTTGAACTAGTTTTTACGACATTTAGACAGACTAGTTTATGTCACAAAAAGAATCAATGTCACTTACTAAACACCTAACCTCAAAAGCTGATCAGTGTGCGGGGAGAAAATATTAAAATCACAACAAAACAGCTGAAACGTAATTTCATATGGCATATGTAAAGTTTTGCCCCCACGCCATGAGGGCCACCGGTGTACCTCATCAATAACTTCACAAAATGGCGGCAAAAGACCGGATGTCGGCTATTTCTGTACTCGGAGGGTCATTTCCGGTTGCATGGAACACAGAATTCGGAACAATGAATATTGAACTTTACCGTAGAAACAGCTGTGGCACCAGGCTGAAAACTAGTGAGGGCCACCGGTGGCCCTCATGGCGTGAGCTAAAATTGTTGTGTGGGCCACCGGTGGCCCTTATGGCAGTCAACGTGTTAACAGGTAAACATTGTACATATTTATGCCCTGATTCAAATAACATTTTTGTGTTGTAACGAACATATATCTTGAGCTCACTTGATTGTTTCTATTTGTAGTGTTATAGTGATGAACTTCATCAACTTTAGGCAATCCAGTCAAATTTTTCCTTAATGATTAGAGTAGATAGAACATACAATGAGGGCAATGTAAGAACTCTTAATCTAATAAAAAATAGTTGTCAATGGGCTTGCCAATGAGCTCCACAGATTAAAAGAGTGGCCTTTTTCTGTGCATAAAGAGTTTAAGTGCATAGTTGTTATTTGCCCACAAGGATGTGCCATAAGGTGAATACATTACACCTATGAACATACTATGAATATGTTCATAATGCAAGCAGAGAAGAAAATCAGTGTAAACTGAATCAGTGAAATCAGAAAGCGCTCGAATCATAAAAATGCCTTTAGCAATCTGATGTGCTATATTGTCAATGTGTTGTTGCCATTTAAGATTAGACTGTATAGTAAAGCCAAGAAATTTCAAAGAACTCATTTTATTTTATTATTGAGACCAAGTGTGAGATCATGTATTTTACTTTCAATTTATTTCAATTTATATCACTACACCAATCATGAATAGTGTTTAACTTAGAGTTAAAATATTACATTGCATTATTAATATTATTATTTACAACACATAAAGCTAAATCATCAGCAAAAAGAAAAGGTTAGTATCACGCTGACCATATAGTCAATGGTGCTATTTTTTGTCTGCGTTCTAAGGTTACTAAAGCCAATTGGACTTTTTAGTAAAAATAATTATTGTAAAACCCTAGCTGTTGCCATTGTAACTAGAGGAAATACTAGCCATTCTGAAAAAGAAAACACACACACACACACACACACACACACACACACACATGTACAACCCTTAATATAAGAAATTTAATTATTTACAGACATGTCAGCTTAAGATCAAGTGGCTGATGTACTTCAAAATCTTGGTCCACTCCTCTTGGCCTTATATTTTCAAAATTTGAATTCTACTTCAGATAAGAAAAAGATGATTATTAATTAATCTCTAGAGGGGTTTCTAAGAAGTGCTTATCATAGACCCCTTACTTGAGCCGTGCTTTCACCAACAGATGATTTAAGTTCAGTGCCATTTGCGCTTTATTCAGACTTAAGAGTTTTCATCCGGGCACCCAGTTTAGCGCTCAAGGAATTTTGTTCTATATTTTATCGCAGCTGCCACTAAGATCAGTAAAGATCCTGACTCACTAGCAAGGCATTCAACTCCCCTCATAGCCCCCACCTGCTCCGCCACGTAAATTTGACAGATGGGAATAACTCCCACATTTATAGTAAACTCTAGCAATAAATTATATATCTATTATTAATCTACTTTTTTAGCCAAAGATGGCTGTGCAAATTTTAACTCAACATTTGAACAAATATCATTTATAGAAAAATAATTGGTAACACTTAAAAACTTATTTATTTATTTATTTAATTAGTATATACAAAGTTGATTAGTACCTTTTGTCCACTATATTCTCAAAATGTTAATAAATTATATAACACGGTTTGTTCATGAGTTATGCACCAGAAAGGCTAAATTAGTCACTTTGGGCAGCCATATCTTCATATCAAAATTTTTTAGTAATTTTGCTGTTACAAATTTACTACTTACATACATACTAACAATTTTATTCAAAAAATTTTCAAAAATAATTTTAAATCGAACACCCTTAGCATTCAGTCTTGTTGAAGTTTATAAACAAAGTTATAATGCTGCATAATGATTCCTTGTTGTTTAACATAACTTACCAAAGCCTTCAATAAATGCGACAGATATCAGAGGTAACTGTTGTAAGCGTAATAAAACATTTTGCATGTATGTGGCCATTTTGTATCCTCCCTCAGGCGTGCCAGTATTTTTTGCAAAATGCAAATCTCCTCCAGAACAAAAGTTATTTTCTGCACCAAATATTATAAGTCCTTTGCCAGACTTCCAACTTTCTAGTTGTTTGATAACCTCATCTAAATCAACCATCATCTTGCCTGAAACATATTACCTTACAATTTTAACATTTTCATATCCTGTTTAAAAATGATGTAATGACTAATGAGTAGAGCTTGTCTGAGAAGAAATTACAAACAAATGAAATATAACGCATCTCAAGTTTAATACAACATAAGCACAAGAAAATATAAAATATTATTACGATCTATTTTCATACCGATAAACCGTGTTTAGCATCCTCAATCCAGAGGATGGATTTCTTTTTGTCAAACAATTTCTTCGTAAGTCTTTCTTGACTGGGATGAAATCAATCACTATAACATTGTGTTTTCTTGTACTTTGACCGTATGAAACTTGTGTTGTGTGGCATTTACTTGTTTATTTATGCATATTTAAGCATTTAAACATGAATAGTTGTATTTTTTATTGGATTGTATTTTTTAATTGAAATTTCTAAATGCAAAACTGTTAGCTTTAATTGTCTTATTCTGGACTAGGGCACACCCTTGCATGCTTCACGGGCCAACCCCGACTCTCGCTGCGCTCGATACACCTCAGCCTTTGGCCTCAGCATGTGACTTTTGACTAAAAATAATAGTAGATTAACTGTATAACGTAAAATCACAATATTAAATTTATTTCACTCACATTACTTGCGTTGCTATCTAGTTTATTAGTATGAATACCCAATTATATTATTTAGCCTATTTCAAACATGTTCATTTCATTTGTTTTTGTTTAACAGCTGAAGATTTATTTATTTACATGTTTATTTATTTACAAAACAGCTGTTATTAATTTACTAAAATCAACCCAATGTTATTCTTATGGAAAAAAGGAAATTTTGAGGGGCTGTTTAGGAATGGAATTCCGAAAAATCCTTTCTTAGTGCGCCTCTAGGACATAAGATAAACATATGTACCAAATTTCATGTCTCTATCTTTTATGATTTTTGCTGGGCGATGTTGAATCAGTTAGTGAGTCAGGACTTGTCTTTTTATAATATATTTAGATAATGATTGTGACTTCTATGTAGGAAGTAATAAATACATATTAGTGATAGAATAATATATTTTATGTAAAAACTAGGTAAAACATAATCAAATCTCATAACCCAAAATTATACCTGTTTTTAACACGTTGACTGCCAGCATAGATAATTTATTGTGTCATTCTGAGGCTACCATAGTAAAACTCTATGTCCGCCTGACGTCATGAGGGCCACTGGTAACCCACATCATATGTGCCGCTGTGCGCCATGTAGGCCACCGGTGGCCCCCGCGTCTTTTATAGATCAAACACAAATTTTAGCGCCATTTTTAGTATTACATACATTTTAATGATATATTCTGAAAGCTCATAAAATGTGATTGAAAACGGTCCTCCGGTTTTTAAATAAAGCAACCCTAAATAAGTTTTTTATATTTGAACTAGTTTTTACGACATTTAGATAGAATAGTTTCTGTCACAAAAAGAATCTCACTTACTAAACACCTAAACTCAAAAGCTGATCAGTGCGCGGGAAGAAAATATAAACATCACAACAAATCTTAAGCAGTGCAACTCAGTCTTAAATGAGCATGGAGTTACCTTGGATCTGGTCCTTTCTTCAATCCACAGTGTTTCTGTACAGCCGGCTGTTGATGTGATGTTGCAGGAAGATAGGCACCATCCTGCTCTTGAAATAAATTAATAGACTCCACTCCACTAAATAAAAGGAGGAATGGAAGATGGCAACGAGACTTAAATAAATGCAATCTGGAGAAAGTCTACACTTGAATTCAAAATACGCCTTACCCGCTGATGGATGACAATGTTGAAGAGTTCTGACAGTCTCTGGAAGATATTGTGATAGAAAATTCGCTCTTAAGGTATATTGCATTTGGAAACTTTCTCGGTGGTTTTCTAAAGGGTTAAAACTGCTAGTTATAGAGAAAAAACTCTTCATAGAATATTCAAGTGCACACAGAGAGAAGAGGACTACTTGAGATTCTCCGGGTTAAGAAGGAGATGCAAGGAGCTTGCTAACCTTGCATATGAACCAATGAATCGTTGCATATGAACGAACTCATTGTATATGAACCATATAAATGCAGAAATTCCAGAGAACGTGAAAGTGTTCTGGGGTCACATAAACAGCCAACGAAAACAATCAGTTTCCCTCAAAAATGCATATAGATGGTACAGTTGTGGAAGATCCATCTAAGGTGTGTGAGTCTTTGCCCACTTCTTCGTTTCGGTCTACAGGTTGCCGAGAGGTCATCCCAGTCCATACCCTCCGCTGTTCGACTTGAACTTGTCATCTTGTTTTGTGAGCTGTATTGAGATGGAGCGTAAGCTGGAGGCCCTTGATCCCAACAAGGGACCAGGTCCAGACTCAATTCCGCCCAGAGTAGTTAAGTACTGCTCTAGTGTACTTTCTCCTCATCTAACGATATTTTTCAATCTTTTAATGGGCAAAGGAACTTTCCCAGTAAATCTGAAGGTGGGCTACATTACTCCAATTCATAAGTCTGGTGATGAGGGCGTTGTGCACAACTATAGGCCAGTTGTCATCCAATCATGTTTGGCAAAAGTCTTCGAGGGATTGTTATTGGATATGTTGTCTTTTGCTTTCAAAAGCATTATCATCAACGAACAACATGGTTTCTACCCTGGAAGGTCTACAACGACAAATCTTGCGGTCTTTCAAAACTACGTTCTGCAGTCCTTTGTGAAGAATAGACAGGTTGATGCCATCTACTTAGATTTTGCGAAGGCGTTCGATCACATTAGCCATATTCATCAAAGATCGACTAAATAATCATAAGCTTGAAGCCTATGGTATCCACGGTATTTTGCTTCAGTGGTTGAAGAGCTACTTGGTTGACAGACAGCTTGTCATGAGGTTTGGTGGAGAGTTGTCTGAGGGAATCCCTGCTCTATCAGGAGTACCGCAAGGGTCACTGCTGGGACCTGCTTTGTTCAGTCTCTTCATAAATGATATTGGACTCAACCTGTCGACTGATTTCCTGCTCTTCGCGGATGACGCCAAGGTCTTCACGGAGATCAGCTGTCCGGGGGATTGCCTGAAACTACAAAGGAATTTGGATGCCCTTGTCGCATGGTGTATTGTAAATGACATGGAGTCAAATCCGAGTAAGAGCTTTGTCATTTCTTATGCTCACTCCCACACGCCACACACGCATGATTACTCTATTGACGGCTCTGCACTTAAGCATGTCGACAAAGTTAAAGATTTGGGAGTGGTTATGGTTCCCAATCTTGATCCTGCTGAACATCTGCTGCACATCTCCAGGAGGGCCAATGCTTTGTTTGGGTTCATCATGAGATCTTCCCGTGACGGCCTTTCTGTTTCATTTTTGGTTCATCTATACAGATTTGGACTACACAAATGAAGATGTGGCTGTTTTTATGGCAGGGACAAATGATGTAGACAGATTAATCAATGGAAAAGAAATAAACACTAATAGTTTTAATTTAGATAAATTAGGTAAAGTAGCATTACGTACAAATTTAAGAATTATAGATATACCGTTTCGTTTTGACAGACCAGAAAAAAATTTTGCCATACATTGTTTAAACTCTTCAGTACATAAGTATATTAGCTCCAGAACAAATGCATTGTATTGTAATACCACTCACTTTGAAAGAAGTGAGTAAACAACACATGGGCTACACTTAAATTACAATGGTAAGATTAGCCTGACAAAATTGATCTCAAACTCTGTGAAAATAGGGACTAAACAGCATTGTATTTAGCAAAATGTTAGATGAAATAGGAACAGTTGCAACAAAAAATTCTCTTGATTCTGAGACAAAACCAAAAACACTAAAACCAAAGGAAACATCAGAGATAGAAAACCCCCACATAACCGTAAATAAGATAGATAAAAAAGTAAACAGTACAAACAAAGTAGTTATTTTCCATCAAAATATTCAAAATTTAAATCACCGTAAAGAGTCATTGGAAATAACCTTAGATGAGTTAAGACCTAATATTGTTGTTCTAACAGAACACAATATGTTAACAACAGATTTTGATCATTTTAAATTAAATAATTATAAATTAATAAGTCAATATGCTCGAACTTCAACATCTGGAGGTGGAGTTGCCATACTATCAGAAGACAGTTTGAAAATAAAACAATTGAAAATGTCAGATTTAGATGCTTTATGTGAGGATAAATTGTTTGAATGTTGCATTGCTACTTTCAAAGAAGGAAAGGAAAACATAATTTTATCTGGTATTTACAGAAAACCGCAGCTGAAAAATATGGAGTTTTTAAACAGGTTAAACTCATTAATTGATTTACTCTTGAAAAAAGGAAATAAATTAATTCTGGCCGGTGATTTTAATATAAATGTTTTACAACCGTCATCAGAATTGAGAGAGTTAAATAACATATTAAAAAGTCATGGCTTGTATTTTTTGGTCGATTTCCCAACTAGAGTTACAGACACATCATCGACATGTATAGACAATATCTTTACAAACATTAATAGGAACGATTTAAAAGTGTCAGGGGTCATTACTGCTCTTTCCGACCATGATGGCCAAATACTAGAGCTTAAAAATCAATCACCCAATTTGAATTTACAGAACAGACAAACAATGGTTGTTAGGGAATTTTCTGAGGAAAACATGAAAATATTCAGCAATTTATTGGCAAAGGAGAATTGGACTAAGGTGTATAATGCACCTGTTGACAAAAAATTTGAAACTTTTAATGGTATTTTTACATATTATTTTGATTTAATTTTTCCACAAAAGACCATTAGGAAAGTTAGGAGGAAAAACAAGTGGTTCAATATAAATTTAAAGAAAGAGAAAGAAAGTAATATATACTTGGCAAAAACAGCAAGACAGGTCAATAATCCAGTATTACATAAAGTTGTAAAGGAAAGAGAGAACAGTTTCAGAAAGAAAGTAATTAATGCAAAAAAAGAATTTATTGATAACCTCATAAAAAATTCAAATAATACCAGTAAAACTACATGGAATATAATAAATGATGAAATGGGTAAATGCAAAAAAAATCATGTAGATGGAATAACTTTGGTGGAGAATGGCCAGAAAGTTACTGACCCTAAATTGGTAAGTAACATATTTAATGAGGGTTTTATAAACACTGCTTCTAATCTGAGAAAAGATATCCCTGATGAAATGTCCCAACCTCAAATGGCAGCAGAAGATTCTGTGAATGGGGAAATGCTTAACAAAGTTTTCCGTTGTGTTCCTGTTGATGAAAAGGACATATTAAAGGTTGTTGGAGCTTTTAAAAACAAGTTATCAAGTGGATATGATGATATTCCATTAAAACTAATAAAATATTCAATTACATCTATGGTTAAACCGGTAGTACACTTAATAAATTCATCGCTTATCTCAGGCATTCTTCCTAAGGAACTCAAAATTTCCAAAGTTATCCCTGTTTTTAAAAAAGGAGATAGAACTGACAAATTAAATTATCGTCCCATCTCAGTACTTCCGGCATTCTCGAAAATTTATGAGAGGGTGATGTACAACCAAATTGTTAAATATTTGGTAGAAAATAACTTGTTTGATGACCAACAACATGGTTTTAGGAGAGGGAAATCAGTAGTAACAGCATTAGTTGATTTCATTGAATCAATTATTGAAGCAATTGACAGAGGCGATAAATTAGTTGGTATACTTATGGACTTGGCAAAAGCTTTCGATACAATTTCACATGTCCTTCTATTAAAAAAATTAAAACAAATGGGGATAAGTGGAGTTGCTCTAAAATGGCTCAAATCATACCTGTCTGACAGATACCAATACGTCGAAATTAACTCAATAAAAAGGGGCAAAATAACAAAGGTAAAATCCAAAATGTTGAAAATTGAGCATGGTGTCCCCCAAGGATCAATTCTTGGGCCACTTTTGTTCCTTTGCTACTTGCATGGAATGCCTAATGTATTAGCTAACCTAAACAATAGTAATAGTGAACTGGTTATCTATGCTGATGACACAAACATGGTTGTGTCTGCAGCTAATCAGGATGATCTAGAAATAGGCTGCCAAGTACAATTGTCAAATCTTCATAATTTTTTCAAAATATTGGTTTAACCTTAAACATTCAGAAGACCAATTTTATCTCCTTTAGTACAAAACAAAGACATAATTTAGTAGAACCGTCAATAAACCTAAATGGGAATAATTTAAATAAAATAAAGAGTACAAAATTTCTGGGTCTTCAGGTCGATGAAAATCTAAGTTGGGACAACCATATAAACTATGTTATTGGGAAAATAAACTCTGGATTATATGCTTTAAAAAGAATGTCGTATCTTTGCACCTTGCCAGTTTTAAAACTTGTGTATTATGCAAACATTCACTCACATTTATCCTATGGTATTTGTGTTTATGGTGCAAGTACACATACAAATTTGGAAAGAATACTCCTATTGCAAAAAAAAGCAATTAGAATAATGTTAAATCTTAAATATTATGATCATGTTAGAAAACACTTTACAAATTTAGAGATTCTAACAGTGTTCGATCAATATATTTTTGACTGCATTTTGTACATAAAAAATAATAAAAATAAACTGACATTCCGAAAAGACATACATAGCTATAATACCAGAGGGAAAAATGAAATTCACATACCACAACATAAATTAACATTCTATAATAAAAAAACTTCTTTTATTGGGACAAAATTTATAAATAGCTTGCCAAATGATCTAAAAAATGAAGGAAACTTAAATATATTCAAAACTAAACTTAAACTTTTCTTGCTATCTAAGCCGTCATATTCACTGGATGAGTTCTCTAAAAGATTAGACACTTAGTTAGCGGCTAATACCAATATGTAATAACTGTTTTACTGTATTTTTGTATTAGTTTGTAGATTTGCATTGAATTGTAAACTATTGGGACACTATTTACTGTACCGATGTACACGAAAATAAAGATGATTTGATTTGATTTGATTTGATTTGACAGATTGCTAGTGCGGCCACACCTTGAATACGCCTTGTTGATTTGGTGCCCCTACCAGAAGAACCATTGTGAGCTACTTGAAAAGGTGCAGCGCCGTTTCTTGAGAACTGTCAGGGTTCTCCTGGGGTTCAACTACATGGAGGTGCCTGTGGCAGAGTTGCGAAGTAATCTGGATCTGCCATTGCTGGAGGAAAGAGGGTGTCGACTAGACCTTGTGTTCCTTTTCAAGCTACTGAGCGGCGTGGTCGACTGTCTGGTTCTTCTCAGCTTAGTAGACCTACGAACTTCAAGACGAACAAGATCTCAGGAGCCGTTCGGTAAACAACTTCTTTACACCCTCTATGATTACCATGGACCTGTTCCTCGGATGCTGAGATCTGGCAATGCGGTATCGGAACATGTAGACTTCTATGGCTCATCCCTATCAGTCTTCAGGCGGCAACTCTTGGCATGGCATCGACTGGACACTGCATGATTTTGTTATTTCCTTTGTTGTTGTTAGTCTGCTGTAATGTAAAGTCATATTTTTATATTTATTTTATTGTCTTTTCAATTAGCATGTCTAGTTATGGTCTCTACTTTGTTTTTTTGTTCAATATTTATCTTTGTTATTTAGTCCGTAAGTCTTTGTTGTTGAATATTTTTACGATTGTTAAGCTTTTAAATTTCTATTTGGTGTTTTGCAGTATATTTATCTTTTGTGTTCCACAGTTAACCTAGTCATATTATTACTAGTTTTATCACAGTAAATTAGTATCTGTTATTTAGTACCATAGTATTTATTCTTATTTATTTTAAAGCATCGCTAGCACAGCTATTTATTATTTAATCGTTTTGTAGATTAACAAATCAGTAATCTTATCATTAAAAAGCATTTTATGCTATTTTCAAAGCACACTTCATTCACAACTAAATATGTTTGTAACTCCCTTATCTGCCTTTCAATAAATTTTGCAAATAAACAAACAAACAAAAATTAAAAAAGCATTAGTGAAGGAGATTAGGTTCGCACATCAGTCACACAATGCTCACATAGCACAATTGTTACATTATGTATGTTTGTCACTTTATTGTCTCTTCTGTAAATGGTTTAAACCGTAAATAAATAAATAAAAGAGCTGAAACATAATATCATTTGGCATATGTAGTTTTGCCCCCAAGCCATGAGGGCCACCGGTGTACCTCATCAATAACTTCACAAAATGGTGGCAAAAGACCGGATGTCGGCTATTTCTGTACTCGGGCTGTCATTTCCGGTTGCATGGAACACAGAACTCGGAACAATGAATATTGAACTTTACGGTAGAAACAGCTGTGGCGCCAGGCTGAAATCTAGTGAGGGCCACCGGTGGCCCTCATGGCGTGAGCAAAATTGTTGTGTGGGCCACCAGTGGACCTCATGGCAGTCAACATGTTAAGAACTATAGTATATTATTTGAAAAAAATATATAGTTTAGTGTACAAAACTGTATCTAGATATTGTACTAAAAAGATCAGTTTACTGACTCACTCACTGACATGTATTCATAAACGAAACGTATAACATAATATATTTAAAATTAGTTTCTATGTATAATAAAAAAATGTGTTTAGTTTCATATCTTTTATGCTCAGGTTAAATTATTTTTTGAGCTTAATATATTATGTTAAAAATAAAACTTATGCCAATAGCAAGATCAGACATTTTTCCAAGAGTCCAGCTGCAACAAAAGCATATTTCTCAGTCTGTATTTGTCTATCTGCTCAATAAGTTTTGAATTAACGTGACCTTTTTAGTGATCACATCTGTCTTGTGTCTAGGAGTATCTACAACAAGTTGAATCATTAAATCCTGTTATATGTGGCCTTGCCTGACCACCAAACTAGCCAACTTTGTCAAAGGTCTTTGAAAGCTTAGTTCTTGATAGCCTATATTTTCAACTAGCAGATGCATTTATCTGCATTTAAACTGATCAGCATAGTTTTCTTCAAGGTTGCCCCACCGTCACAAACCTCCAACTTTTTCATGAATTTGTTATTAATGCCTTTGTTAACTCCTCACAAGTTAACTGTATGTATTTGGACTTCTATAAGGCTTTCAACAGAGTCAACCACCAACTGTTTACTAAATAGCACACATAATAAAGCCATTGATGCCCAATATAGTTATTTAATTTTGAGAATTTTTATACATCGTACACTAATCTTACTTATGTACGGGATTAATCTAAATATTATTTAGTCTTATTAAAGAAACATATTTTTAGATAGTATAGACCCCTATCTTTAATATATGAACAATAAAATATAAAATGTTAGTGATGTTTAAAAAAATCAAATAAAGTCCCTTTACATTAACTTACTTTTAAAATAAACATTTTAGAGAGGCTGGTTTTAATGTTCACTTTATTAATATTTAAAGCAATTGCCTTTTAACTATATATTTGTTTTGCAATTATTATACTATATAATACATCAAATGAAAAAAAAAAAAAAAAAAAAAAACTGAAGGCAGAAAGAAAAAATACTGATCGTAAAGTCGTCTTGTGGCAGTATGCATCTAACTGTTTGGTCTTTCAAATTGACTTTAAAATTGAAAGTTACATTAGGAAAGACAAATAGTCAAATCAGAGTCATAATACATTTTGAGAAGGATCAGCTGATAACCACCGACTGTTCATTTGTCATTGGGCTATTAATTAATGACACTTTTTAAGGAATAGTCGGCCTTAGTTTGTAACAATGACTACATTCGCTCATCTACACTCATCACACTCATTAGAAATCCATATTCGCCCATATCTTGACGATCGGCGTCTTATGAATAAATAAATTAAAATATAGTAGGGTCATGAGAGCTATAAGTGGCACTCTCAAGGTAACTTCATTCCTTTGCTCCTGGTGCTGTGCAATATAGCTCCTCCAGAGATAAGACGTCAAGAGGCACTACTTAAAGGTTCAATAAGAACCTGAATACCCTGCAAACAGAAATTCATTGTTCATCAACTTCTTTGACTTGCTAGGATGGCCAGCTAAAGGAAGAGTACATTAGATTTCTTGTACTACTCATCTCTGTACAGAAGCCAAATTAACACCAGCCATCCTGAGAAACCACCTCTGAACTGAAACCAAGCTTGAATATGTCCCACATGGTAAGGGGACCAGACCACAATGGTGAACTCCAAGATATCGGCCGAACAAACAACTGCAACAAAATAGAGATCTTCAATGATGCGATGGAGATAGGTGCAACTGATAAGCCCAAGAATTCTTGCAAATATGTTTGGAATGATGGAGATATGCTCACTGATGTCTATGGTATAAGTTAAAAGAATACCAAGGTTACAATTGCTGACAACCTTATGAAGAATATCATGTAGCATGTAATCAAACTGACGGATGTATCTTGCTCTGGTTTAAGAAATAGTTACTGTATTTAAATCCATGGCATTAATTTGACATCAGATCAGAAATCTGTCCGATTCGTTGGTCGGAATTATTAAAAATTAAAATTAAAAAACTTTCTTATAATAAAGTAATAAAAATAGATTATGTTGTATAAAACTATTTTCTTATGACATAAAAGAACAGTTAGGTTCACTCACACTACTATCTCTCTAGCTAAAAAAAGAAAAAAGATTTTTAATATGATCTTGGGTACCATGAACTAAAACTTAGACTTTATGAACTGAATAAGTTCTCCCTTCTTCAACAAAATCTTTGCTCTCTACATGTGATTTATTTTGTACGTAGATTGCATCTTTCTTGTTTTCGCTTATACAATTATTAAGTATTTCTTATTTTTTTAAACCATACACTCAGCATATTTACCTGTTATCTAGAGCAGTTTGGTCACATCATGATGACTTGCTGGAAAGAACTTTACCACTCAATTGGTCATGCTGCGGTAAGCATTGTATATTTTTTTGCTGATTGACCATCTGATTTTTTACTTAATAAAACAGCTGCTAAACAAAATAATAATTGCCAGCACATTTGACGCAGTGCTACAACCCAGCAACTTGGGGACAAAGTGCTGTGGAGATTGTAGGCAATAGGTTCTATATTCTGAATAACTTAGGTCATCTTAATACTGACAAGGCGTCCGCTCAATCATTTCCATTGATGTACACTACTAGAGAAGTTTGGGGTGTCCGTGTTGGGTGGTAGTCAGGTTCCGGTTGTTGTGTAGGTAAGAGAACTGAGTATCAGACTTGTCAGTCAGCTGGACAATCAAGCCAATAATACATGGAATCAACATAAAGCTTAAATGCCCCTCATGTGCCCTGGCTATTGTGTTATCAATAAATCGTTCTTTCTAAGAAATAGTCAACCTTAGTAGTCAAGCCCATAACGCATTTTGAAAGGCGTCTAAATGATGCATAATGAATAATATCAAATGCCGGCGTGGTGGCTCAGTGGATAAGGCTTCAGACTGCAGAAGGCAAGTTTCAAAGTTCAAATCCCCACTGAGCCAGCAGTCGGTACTTAACTTGTTGAATAAAGTTGACGCACAGACCTGAAGGCTCATGTCAACTGACAAGTGAAGTTTAAAAAAAATTGTTCTGTTGTTTTTAATAGACCTCCTACTATTAATGAAGTCACGATATACAGACCAAGGTGGAAGGCTGAGGTGACATGAGCGCATTGAGTGACAGGACACTCAATGCATCAAATGTGCGACACATGAAGTGTGCAGGTATTCATATTAAAACTGCAAATTATGATTTTACCTTGACTGCTGATTTAGGACTAAACAAGATATTGTTTGATTAGTCTTGGTGTTGAATTTTAACTTTGCAATCGCCTGATGGATTCTAATTTTAAATAATTTCTAAATATCTCTAATTAGTATATTGGTGAGATAGGACATCAGCAAACTTACCTTAGAAGACAAGTTCACTAACACCAGAGAAGTAGTAACATACACAAAAGAATGACATAATCACACGAATTTTCAGAGAGAGAGAGAGAGAGAGAGACATTAAAAACCTGGTCTCTCTCTCTCTCTCTACTCATCTGAAGAAAGTGTCAGTGGTACTGAACATTTGTGTGATTATGTGATTCTTTTGTGTATGTTACTACTACTCTGGTGTTAGTGAACTTGTCTTCTAAGGTAAGTTTGCTGATGTCCTATATGTCCAATATACTAATTCCTGACCTAGTGCCTTTTAACCTAGCCTAAATATATGTAATAGTAATAGAAAAACATTTACAAACCTATGATTTTTATAATGACTAAGTTTTTTTAACTCACCTGTAAAAGCGTTTTTCTTTGCAGGGTAATTAAGACATATTGTTGCAATACCTGTGTTCTCATCTATATTCAAATCAACATCTCCTCCTGGGTATTGTAACAGATCTAATTTAATGTCTTCATATGAAAATTCACTTCCTTGGTAAAAAGAAATTCCAACCAATGAGTTTTTTCTAAAGAGTTTTTTTATAGCACTTAACATAATAGTGATTTGAATTAACAAATTATGACAGAATTTTCAGATACAAGTTCATTAACTACATTATACAACTAATCATCAGCTTTACAAAATTAATGTCAAACTTGATATTTAACTACAAAACACTTTAATTTCACACCACATTTAAGTGACAGCCTGTCTTCTTCTCTTTACTGAGCTGTTTTACACCTAATTTCCATAAACTCAACAGCTGCAAGGTCATCATACTATCTAACAAAGAGAGGTCAAGGTCACTTCATGAAGTAGAGCTCTCAATACCAAGAGTTAAAGTGTATTTACAATGTTGGTTTAGCTCGGTTCATAAATTAGTGCATATAACTAGGAAATAAAATTGTTCATGACCTAATTAAGTGAGTATGTTTCTTATAAGATCTGCCCTTTACAATTCACCCAAATTTTAAAAAGTACAAAATTATAAAATGTATTGATACTTTCGTCTAGATCTGCCATTGCATATTTTTTTCTATTAATTTATTATTTAAATATTCAAATACTAAAAATGTCCTAAAAATAAAGTGCCATACTTCGGAAAATGGTTATATGGTTCAAAATAAAGAGAAAATAAAAATAATCTTTTTTCAATTAACACTTTATTTATCAGATATCCACCATTTTGTTTTTTTCACTAAAGAATATTTATCTCAGAGTTTGCTAACCGATCTTTATGAAACTCGTTATTCATATTAAGATAACAGAGACATATTTTAGAAAAAAAATCAACTTGATCCAATTTCAAATTGGAGGCACTTTGTATTTTTTGCTGTTTTCCATCAGTTTTCGTTTAAGAATGTAAAATGGCTGCCATTTTGGAATTTCACATTGATTTTTTCAGTTAAGAACCTATTATGTTGAAAATAGGTCTCTAATATTTTAATATCAAGTTTTATAAAGACTAGTTAAACCATCTCTGAGATAAAATTACTTTTGTGAAAAAAACAAAATGGCGGATATCTGGTAAATGAAGTGTTTTTGGAAAAACTTTAATTCATTATTTGCTCTTCATTTTGACCTATATAACAATTTCCCGAAGTTTGGCACAGGATATATATGTGATTTACTTAAAAATATTGATCTGGTGTTTTATATTGATTGGGAGTGGTCTCAGAACTAAATAAAAATTGTCGATAAACAAAGCAAAGTTTGAAAAATGTAAGCAGTGTAAGTAAAGGGTTATATACAAAATATAACCACATAGTATATTTGTGCAATGAAGGACTAAGGTTCATGTGTTTGTAATTGTGATTCAACTGCATGGCAAACTAGGGAGTACTACTTTAAACTGTTCAGAACTTAAAGCACTTTGGAGAATATTTTTAAGAAATCACTTCTGATCACAAGGTACAACAAATTCCACTTGTAAGTTGAATAAAAAGTAATTTTCTGTGGTATTTCTCATAACTATAAATTTGTGAGTTCAAGGCATGTTGTTGATATTTATTCATGAGCATGAATTAAATCTAAATTTACAAATAAGTGGTGCTCAAATATACAAACCAGGTAAATACCATGAACTTACAAATATAAGATCACAACATGATGTTTCATCATTTATCGACAAGGTCAATTTTAGAAATATTTTTAATGGACTCCCATTGCCCCCTACAACTGGACTGGACTGGACTGAATCGTGAAGGTGTAGCAGGGAGCTACGGCTGGTTAGGCAAAGTGTGTAAACAGACACTTCAGTTGTGCCATTCAAATCTGTTATCAGCACTAAGTTCAAAACATTGTATTGTGATTATGCTAACAGGGTTATTATTTTGTGTCTGTTTTCATTGTGTCATAAATATATTTTATCTTTGAGACCTCTTTCCATCGAAGTTTATTATTTATTTAGCATTCCGTTGAGTGGATTGGTATCCTTACTAAACGAGTAAAGGCACAAAGGTTTCTTTATAATCAGCCAAGAAGAAACTCAACTAAAGCAAATGCCCTGCCCTGTCAATAATTACATTAATGCCATCCCGGGATATCAATAAAGTAACATGGGCTGAGATGCAACAGAACCCCAGTGTAGCCATGGTCTCATATCCAGAAAACTTGAATTCAAGCGGTCAGCCTGCCAACAGTGCACCTCCCGACCAAGCAGCCTTTGAAGCTGACAAGCAAGCAGTCTATAAGCACCCTCTTTTCCCGCTCCTGGCCTTGCTGTTTGAAAGATGTGAGCAGGCAACTCAGTCTGCAGAGACGCCCAATTCAGAGAGTTTCAAAATGGATATACAAGCATTTGTTCAACACCAAGAAAGAGACTGCAAACCATTCCTAATCAATGACTCGGAAGTTGATGGCTTAATGATAAAAGCTATACAAGTACTACATATTCATTTACTAGAACTGGAAAAGGTACAAGAACTATGCAAGGACTTTTGCAACCGTTACATTACTTGTCTCAAAGGCAAAATGCAAAGTGAGAATCTGCTAAGGTCTGACTATTCAACTGGTTTCGTTGAGAATAACAATAATAGTCACTCTAGTAATTCAAATTCTCCCACTGTCTTCAGCCCACATAGCATTCAGGTGGTGTCTCCTACAGGCTCGTTTGGAGGGTGCGAGGGAAGTTTTGTGAAGAGTACTCCGATGTTGGAGATCCCACGTCCCCACTATCCGTCAACAACATCTCCCCCTTGCTTGTCCCCTTCTCCTAGTGTTATCCACGGAAGCACTCCGCTGTCCCAGATTGGGGCCAACTGTATACCTCCAGCTTCTGATGTCAGCTTACATCAAGGTTCGTTATCTGCCACAAGTGGAGGCTCTGGAGATGAGGATGGTGATTTTTTTGGACTACCAATCGTGATCGTACGAGGCAAGCAGGCAGCCTGGGTCTCCGGAAAGAAGGCCACAAGGAATCATGGTCCCTGAAACAAACAAACAGAGGAAAAAACATGGTAAATTAAAATTGTTTTAGAGCTAACTGGGGGTGAAACGGGGATGAGAGGTGACTCTGGTTGAGGATTAGGTGTAAGGGAATATCGTTAGTTGGACGTCAGTAGTAGGTTGTGTGAAGGGTGGCTAGTGGCTGCTGGGCTTGAGGGAGCGGGTTAAAAACGGCCATGAATCAGGTGTTGAATGGTGAAGTATTGGCTGGTGGTGTATGGTTCTGTGAAGTGTTCTGCAGTATGGGGGAGTCTGCGGATTTGGCGAGGTAGGTCTGGTTCAGTTGGTTGAGGAACTCACCCTACAACTTACCTATCCTTCAACTAGCCATGCGACTGGTTAGTTGAATTCTAAAATGACCAAAACAGCTTTAAAGCCCACATATCAAGTAAGTAAATCATTGATTTTGTCTACTCAGTTCAATTCAATTCAGTATAGTCCAGTCAATAAATGACCCAAAATGAGGTGTAGAGTGCGTGAGCAGGTAACTAAGCGATTCCTTCAGAAACTTGTTCAGGGGGCTTAGGTTGTTAACATACCAAAAGTCCTGACTCCTAGGTGATGAGCGGGGGGGAGGAGGGGGGGCTAAAGGTACGAATTTTGGGTTTTTCGCTTATATCTCGAAAACGGTGCATCGGAGAGAAATATTTTTAAATAATAAAATGGAGGTCTTAAAATTATCTAAAACTTTTATGTCATATGTTTTTTTCTAATTCCTAACCCATTTCGAGCTATACCCTCGGAAAAAGTTGAAATTTACAAAAAAAAATCAATTTACGTCAAAATATTCATAAACATTGCATCATATTGTCGAAACCTATTCATAAACGAAAAGTATGAATAGGAAAGAAGTTGTAGATTTTTAAATTCCCTTTTAGAATATATATACATATGCTGATTAATGTCCAACCCGCCTAAAGTTACAGCTATTTTAAAACTTGTATAGCATTTTACAATTTTCAGAAAATTAGTTTGTATATCATATTCTTAACCCACAACCTTTGTTCGTGTATTTTGTTTAAATTACATATAACAATATCAGCAATTTGTTAGTCAATTAAATTTAATATTGTTAGTCAATTAATTAACTTGATGCTGTTCGAGTTGGTAAAAGGGCTATGAATTCAATAGTTGACTTGACATTTGCAGACGTAAAGTTATCGCGCAAGGATCGGGCATTGCCAATATCTTCTGTCAGCTCATTGATAAAAGTTCACGATGAAAGGGTAGTAGTTACCCAACATTGCTCTTTCAGTGGATATGTATAAGCAAACGATCAGATGAGGATTTGATGACATATTTTGAGTATGAGTTGGCCCCATTTCCCTTAGCACTGTTCAACGAAAGTGGCATGAGAAAGACAAACAAATCAGTGCTGTATAACTTGTTTGAGCCAACCAAGAAAAATATTCTTCTGCCTCAAATGAACATTGTAGTCGATGGAGGATTTCTACTCCACAAAGTTATTTGGCCAAAAGATGCATCGGTTGTGACTATTTGTAATAGTTATATCACCTACGTCGACCACCATTATCCTGGGACTACTCGCACTGTGGTGTTTGATGGGTACGCAAACACAGCCAATAGCACTAAATCACAAGAACAAATGCGTCTTTACAGACTAAAAAGGTCAGCCAACATCAATTTGACATGGGACACACAAATACCTGTAAACAGGAAGACTTTTTATCATATCCTACCAACAAAACTAACTTCATCTCCTTACTGGAGATAAAGCTGCAGGAGAAAGGGATACATACTCTTCAGGCTACCGATGACGCTGACATCCTAATCGTGAAGACTGCTGTTGAACAATCCACTCACAACTCTGTGGCTGTCGTTGGTGAGGATGTAGACCTTGCTGTCCTGTTGATTGCTTCCACTCCTGCGACCCGAGATATCTTTATGCTGAAACCCAGACGAGGGAAAACCAAAACAATAGTACTGTCCACCCAAGAGATGCAGCACCGTAGATTTGAACACATTCTGTTCCTTCATTCATTTACCGGATGCGACACAACTTCTGCTACTTTCAGGAGAAGCAAGGTGGGCTTCTTTAAATTGTACTTGGAGTCAGAAATCATCCAGCAAGCAGCAATGACATTTTCTAACCCCTCCTCTACTTACGACCAGGTTGAAAAGGCTGGGGAGATGTGCTTTCTGAAGTGGTATAAGGTGCCAAAAAAACAAACCTCCCTTAACCAGCACCGCTTCCAATCGTTTACGAGGTCAGTGGCAAATATGAAGCCTGAAATCAGCTCCCTACCTCCAACAGAGAATGCAGCTAAACAGCACTCTCTGCGAACCTACCACCAAGTGCAGCAGTGGCTCGGTAATGAGCTGCCCCCTTAAGATTGGGGGTGGAAACGTGTAGGAGACACCCTGGTGGCAATTACAATGGAAAATCTACCAGCACCAGAGGTTCTTCTGAAAACTATATTTTGCTGCTGCACCAAGGATTGTGTAATTGGAAAATGTGGCTGCCGAAAAGCGATGATCACCTGTTCTGCAGTGTGCCTCCACTGTCAAGGGAAGTGCCTGAACAGTGTGCCTGTTGACGATGAGGACAATGAAGACGATGTAGAGCCCATTCAGCAAGAGCCACCCGCTACTGAGGAAGAAGATGCCATGGAAGAACAATCATTGCCTGGGCCCTCAAGTTCAAAGAGGATGAAAATTTTATTACTTTTAAAGTTGAGAGTAAAACATTAGGAATATATTGAGAACAATGGGGTTTACAATTATTATTGTATTGGTGTAACGAAACTATCTGTAGAATAAAGTGTGAAATTTGTCATCATCATTATTTTTTCTACTTTATTTAATAATTTGCTTATAAGTGGCCATATATGTTATTAGATGAACGAACAAAGGTTGTGGGTTAAGAATATGTGGGTTAAGAAACTAATTTTCTGAAAATTGCAAAATGCTATACAAGTTTTAAAATAGCTGTAACTTTAGGCGGGTTGGACATTAATCAGCATATGTATATATATTCTAAAAGGGAATTTAAAAAACTACAACTTCTTTCCTATTCATACTTTTCGTTTATGAATAGGTTTAGACAATATGATGCAATGTTTATGAATATTTTGACGTAAATTGATTTTTTTTGTAAATTTCAACTTTTTCCGAGGATATAGCTCGAAATGGGTTAGGAATTAGAAAAAAAACATACGATATAAAAGTTTTAGATAATTTTAAGACCTCCATTTTATTATTTAAAAATATTTCTCTCCGATGCACCGTTTTGGAGATATAAGTGAAAAACCCAAAATTCGTACCTTTACCCCCTCTCCCCCCCCCCCCCCGCTCATCACCTAGGAGTCAGGACTTCTGGTATGTCAACAACCTAAGCACCCTAAACAAGTTTCTGAAGGAATCGTTTAGTTACCTGCTCACGCACTCTACACCTCATTCCTTGACTGGACTAGTAGGTCAATATTAAATTCAATAAATATAAAAATAATTGCCAAAATATACTTCTCTTAATTTTTTGTGTTTTTTTAAAGTGGTACTCGTATTTTATTGTTATTAGCTATGCAGGACAATCCAGGGACCCATTAACCAGTCTGTATAGGACAATCAAGCCTATACAACTTCTTTTAGATTGTATAGGGTGCAATTTGAATTGTTTCTCAAGATCAGCCACTGAAGTGTCCATATACCTGTACCCAAGTTTAGCGTAATAAAACGAACTTGAATTCACTCAAGCATTTCAAAGTGACCATTCTGGTGGGGAGTCCGAGCAACTAAACAATACTCCAGTAAATGTCATATCAAGGTCTTATACAGTATAGTACAACTAATGTAGTTTAGTTTGCTGAGGGGAAGGAAAGCTCCTAGGTTGCACTTCAACCTTGTATGAGGAGATATGAAGTCCATGCTTGTGCGAACGATAAAACCAAGCATAGAAGAAACCCTATTAGTTACATTGACTACATGTGCATAAGGATTCAGAGACGGCATCATGACGACTCTTAGATCTCTAATTTGTTCTAAAACCTTCCAACTAGTCCCATCAATGTTGTAGTAATTAAGAATATCGACCAAATTACTTTGACTGTAGGTTACTAGAAAACATTTGCTGACGTTGTGTACCATTGCATTAGCCTTACACCAGTCGACTATATCACCCAGGGATTTCTGAAGTTCATGCACAGACTGAGGAGAGTCCACCCTGCCATACACCTTTATATCATCGGCAAAGATGAGCTGTCCCGATGATATCACCTCAACAATGCCATTAATGAAAAGGTTGAAGAGCAACGGCCCAAGGTGGCACACTAGATGTTATTGGTAAATTCTTGGATGTCCCGCCATCACACTTCACCTCCACGGTATGAACACGATAGCTTCTCAACCACTGCAGCAAACTCAAAAATTCCATTACCCTCTAGCATGGCGACGAGCATTCTCTGGTTTGTTTTGTCAAATGTCTTGCTAAAATCTAGGTAAAAACAACCAACTAAAGAGGAAACAGTGAAGGCAGACTTAACAAACTCTTGAAACATAATGTAATTCAAATTACATGGAACATAATGGAAATTGAAACATAATGGAAAATGGAAATCGAATTTTAATTATGTTGAATATTGAATGGCTATAAGAGTGAATATGTTTAACTCATAAGCAGATTGTTTACTTTTGATAGTTACATTATGCTTCCAGGAGGTTAACCCTGTTTCTTGCCTTCATTGAAAAACATGTAAATATCTTAATACTGATCTATTGTTCATTGAAAAACAATTATAGGGTTAAGTTTAGTAACATTTTCATTAGAGAAGTGTTAACTGAACAATCTCAACACAGAGTTAATGTGACATTAGATACCTAGACCTACTCGTACAGATAGGATGAAATTAGCTGTTGGTCAGACTAGAATGACCCTTCAAAAAGCCATGCTGTTGTGGACATAGTATATGTTTCAACTGGAAGTATAAATTGTCTAGTATAATACTCTAAAATATCTTTGCCAGCACAGGTTATATGACTACAGGACGTTAGTTTTTCACACTCTGAAATTTAAATAGGGGAACGACGAAATTATGTTTCAGTAGGTATTGAATGGAATATTCCTGATAAGATGAGCTGTCTAAAAAGGATGGTGAACTGGAGCACGTTTTAGAACATTATGGGGAATGTAATCTGACCCAGCACTTTTGCGGGAGTCGAGGCGTTGCAACTTGTGTTGAACATACAAGTCACTTAATTACCCAATTAGACAAGGACTGGTTCAATCCATAAACGATCGAATGCACAGGTATATCAGCGTCGCTAAAAACAGGGGCAAAGTACTGAGCAATGAGGTCACTCTTGGTTGAGGGCTAATCAGCCCGAGAGGTCTCCAGAAACAGTTGAGATGGAATACCAGCAGACTTTTTTTAGGGTGTTAATATTTGACCAGAAAGACTTCATGTCTGAAGGAATACTATTTTATACCATTGTAATATATTTAGAGTGACAAAGACGTGTGAGCTCTTTGCATTCTCTTCTGGCACTTGCTATGTAATCTCTTCTTCTTGAGAACAAGATGCTTTAGTTCACTTGAGAACCACGCTGAGAAACGCGACACCCCTAACCTTTTTAGAAGCATGTTGGCTTTTACAACTGATCCCTAAAGAAGACAGAAACTGCTAAAAGCCTGCTCAGTGTCCCTAAGCTTACAAGAAGTAGGGTAGTCAATGTTCTGCAAGATACAGAACACATGCGTCAACATCCCACTTTCGATAGTTGTATATCTGCACCACACTGTTAGGAGTAGAAGAAGTCGACAAATAGAATTCAAAAGACAAAGCAGGATGGTGCGTATCTTCTTCCAACAGCAGTTATTTCGCCAGGACACATAAGATATTTTAGTAGACACAAAGATTAAAGCCAGTGAAATTCCAAGATAATTTGGTAAAAAGTTTACTTGATTTAGATTGTATGCAGAGGTGAGCTCAAGTAGGCATCCACATGCACTTTCACTTTGCAGCAAAAGTCCTCCTTCCTAAGTGAAAGTGAGCATCAATGAGTTTCCGACTCAGTGACCGAGTCCCATCAATACATCAGTACTCAATGGATGTCCATGGTATATAGAAGCGACAAGTGATGTATGTGGAGTTTTTCATTCCATATCGGTGGTGTAAGCCTCGACATTGATCGATAGATTTCATTACTTAACACGTATTTTCTAAATAATACTAAATAATATGAGTGCCCACTCATACATGCACAGTGATAGTGACCCACCCGCCCACCCATACATGCACAGTAACAGTGACCCACCCACCCACCCATACACGTACATTGGTATTGACCCACCCACCCACCTATACACGTACAGTGGTATTGAAGGTGAATGATCTGTGAATTCTGGTTACTAACCGAGTTCAACTTATGCTTAGAAAGGGATATTAATAGCCAGGGCAACAAAGGGACCTACAGCTTTCTGTTAGTTCCAAACTTACCCCTCTACATAATTTTTTGAGTGATTTTCAGCTAATTAACAAACTTTATACTCAGTTCTCTTCCCTTCACAACATTCGGACTCTAATTACCACAAAACATGACACTCCAGGCTTCTCTAGCACATACAGTGGCACTACCTCCTCCCACCTATTCACGTATAGTGGTAACGCAGAGTTGGATATCGCAGAGTGCTCCAAGTCTGTCCAGTTAACATCAGAAAGATTAAAATCACCCATCAATAATATTTCAGCTGGCCTATCCAATGAATAACTGTAAGTACCGATACTTCGTCAACAGATTCACGAAAATCAGAGTAAGTTTGGATTGGTTAGTTTGGGGGTATGTAGACATTTCGAAGATGTACTAGTGACGAAGAGTTTGTATGCAATAAAAATACCTTCACTGATATTAGTACTTATATGAATTTGTTAGCAAGGAAAACATTTCATAATTGCCATAAAAATTCCTCCACCTCTGGTTTTGTTGCTTGTGTGATCAGAGCTATCACACTTGAAAATGGTGTACCCATCAAGGCTAAGCTCAGCATCATGAATAGCTAGTGATAAATTAGTTTCAACCAAGGAGACAATGTCATAAGAGGAGGTAGTCACATTCTGTGATAAGTAACTACTGCATGTTTGCTCCGTATGCCGTTAACATTTTGATAATAAACAGACGAGGATAAAGGGGGACCGTCGACTTTTACTTATTTTATGAACTCTCTGTGATGAAAGGAATATTATTGTTCTATCTGGTCACTAAGTTGGTTTCACCGCAAGATTTTCTTTCTTCGAGTTCAGTAATTACATATTTTAGATGCGTTAAATCATTATGAGTGTCTAAGTGAGATATCTGGCAATTTTTACTGAAGAAAAGCCATGGTCTTTTCTACAGCGTCATGGTAAAGGTCATGGTCAGGTTGGAGTTATAATTAATAACTATTAAATAAAAATATGTCCGTCAGACTCCACGAGAATACACACTGACTTTCAAAACAAATATTTTTCCTATGAAATAAATAACATGGCTACGAGAAACAAAATCAGCACATTTTATTCTACTCGCAAGTATATTTTTAATTAGATTTGTATTATTTTATTTTATTTTATTTATTTCAACGGCAATGCCATTACATACATAAATTTGATGACAGAAAAAAAAACAATAATACAATAATACAAGAAAGACATAGTGGTACAATTAAGTAGACAATGTAAAGAAACAAAATAATTGAGTAATAGTATCAAAAGAAAAACAAGCTAAAAAGTGGTAAAAGTGGGTAACAAGTGTGGAGGTAACTATGGATGTGTGCTAGGTAGGTTGCACGTCCTATGTTGAAGAGGCAACCAATTTCCGTTTTAGAGTGCTAAGACTGTCATTGAAGAAATCAACTTCAGTAGGGACGGAGTTTCCAAGTTGATGCAATCTAGCCACAGGTCCAAACTTCAGGTAGTTGGTACGGTGGTGTTTGTGAACAAAAAGCTCAGTTGACCTAGTGACGCGTGGAATCCTGAACTCAATCTTGGAGAGCAGAGCAGGACAGTCGATGTTCCCATTTATCAGCTTGAAAAGGAAGGAGAGGTCAACAACATCACGCCGAACTTCAAGAGGGCAAAGGTCAAGTTGTTTCATCAAATCTTCAACAGGAACATCGTAGAACGGAAACCCCAATCTTGAACCAACAAGTCTAATAAATCTTCTCTGTATTCTTTCCAATCTGATGGTGTGATGAAGATAGAATGGTTTCCAAACAACAGAAGCATACTCAAGATTAGGACGCAGAAGAGATTTATACAGAGTTGTAATGGAGTGTATGGATAAACCACTTCTAGCAGCTCGTGATAGAAGCCCCAGTAGCCTACTAGCTCTGCCAGAGATTACATCAATATGACGTTCAGGAGAAAGAGTTTGACTTAAATGCACTCCCAAATCCTTGATAAACTGAACGTGCTGCAATCTAGTGCTCTGGATACAATAATCTGCTTTGAGATTATTATCACCTCTATGAAAGGACACCACCCAACATTTAGACTTATTAAGCTGCATAAGATTGTCTTCACACCACTTAGCAATACCATCTAGTGAACGCTGCAAAACATTGTTGTCCTCGACTCTGTCAATAACTCTGAAGAGCTTAATGTCATCAGCGAAGAGTAGAAAATTGCTCTCAATGACCTCACCAATGTCGTTTATAAACAGGTTGAAAAGGTAGGGACCTAATAAGGAGCCTTGAGGAACCCCTGATTTGACACTGAAGGGATTAGAAAAGCCACCACCAAACCTAACTATGGATGATCTCCCTGTCAGATAGCTGTTCAACCAAGATAGGAGAGGGTCAAAAATGCCATAAGACTCAAGCTTAGATATAAGCAAGGAGTGACTAACCTTGTCGAATGCCTTGCTAAAGTCTAGGTACACTGCATCTACTTGAGAGTATTTATCGAAGGCAGTCAGAATATATTCATCGTACTGGACAAGATTAGTAATAGTCGAGCGGCCACTAGTAAAACCGTGTTGTTCCGGTATCAAAATTGAAGCAAAGAGTGGCTTAAGGCGATCGAGGACTATTGATTCAAATATCTTGGCAATCGGTGACTGTATGGTAATGGGTCTATAGCAGGATGCTGAATCTCTTCTTCCATCTTTAAAAATTGGAACCACGTAACTAGTTTTCAGAGACGAAGGAAAGAAACCTTCTTGGAGACTAAGGTTGAAGAGCTTAGAGAGTGGGCTACACAGCAGGTCGTTGCATTGACGCATGATGACCGAAGGGATACAGTCAGGTCCAACACCTTTTGATACGTCAAGCGAATCAATCTTTTTTTTTATCTCTTCAGCGCTGCATTCAACCTTTGACATGAAAACATTGTTGTCTCTTAGGGGAAGAACAACAGTGCCTTGAACAGGTTCAGAGTAGACACTGGAGAAGTGACAAGCAAATAAATTGCACATTTCAGTTGGATCAGAAGATTCCCTGTCGCCTAGAGTCATACTAATGGGAGTAGTGTCACTGCGCCTAAGCTTGTTTTTCTTTTCTTTTTTGGAGTTCTTGATGTGACTCCAAAAAACCTTAGGATTCCCAGAGGAGAGAGCACCATCAACATGTGAAATGTAAGAGTTGTAACATCCAACAGCAAGGGCTTTACATGCAGTTCTAGCTCTAGCAAAGGCCATGTAGTCACTTCCCAAACCTGTGGTCTTATAAATTCTATGCAATGTTTTTTTGTTAATCACCATAGACTTTAGCTCATAGCTAAACCAACGAGGGAAAGGAGATCTACCAACACGTTTCAGAGGAGAATTTCTTTTAATCATGCTACTTAGCTCAGTGATGTATTTATTAAAATTAGTTTCACTGCCGCCCTCAGACTTCTCCAAATCCAAATTCAAATTATTGATTTCAGCTCTCAGTTGCTGCATATCGCATTTGTAGTAACTAGGGGCGAAAGTAAATTGAGGAGCAACGACAGATAGAGGTACATTGAAGTAAATATCCAAGGCAGGGTGGTAGGTGTCTTCAGCCACTATAGGATCCCCAGTCCGTGAGACAGCGCAAGGGAGATCAGAGAAAATTAAATCGAGTTGGGAGCCATGATCGTTAAAAATTTTATTATGCTGATTTAAACCAAGAGCGTTAGCTGTGTCATAAACTAAGTCAGAAATCACCCTAGTACTACTAGCGCTGTTCAGATTGAAGTCTCCAAGAATGACAAGACTGTGATCGAGACCAACCTGGAAATGTAACTGTTCCAGGGCATCACACAGAGACTGATAGACATCGATTGGCTGATTCGGGGGAATGTAACATGTAACATGAGCACATGAGTAGTAGACTGTGACACAATTTTAAAACCACACTGGTTGCTTCGATAGAATCACAAGGAAATTTAATAGAAGTGGCATTGAGATTCTTATGAACAGCTAGGAGTACACCCCCTCCACTTAATTTGGTGCTCGTGTTGGGGGATCTATCACAACGAAAGACAGAGTACTGAGTAAGGCCCAACTCAGCATCACTAATACTAGGATCCAGATTGGTTTCGGTTAGTGCAACAATATCAATTTGACTAAGATTAACATTTAACATAAATTCAGTTAGTTTGGAACGCATACCATTAATATTCTGATAATATAACCTAAGTGCATTGCTGTTGAAAGTTTCTAGTTTTTTGAAGACTCTTGGATTTGACTATTTTTGGGATACCATTCCTATATTTTATTGTCAAATCACTTTCACCATCCTTTTGACGAGACTCAAGCACAAGGCGTAGCTTTTTCAGAGAAGAGAGTTCCAATGGAGAGCGATCCCTAGATAGCTTCACGTCATTTAGATCAGGGTTCTCCAAGACAAGCTTTTCAGAAGAGAAGTTATTCAATACCTGAAGAGCAATTTCCTTCAAAATTATGATGAAATAGATATCCTTTCGTCACAATCCATTTCATAACATACTGGTACTTTTCTTATATATGCCGCAATGATATAACACTACTATATGGTATCTTTTTTCGTGATAATAGAAGTGCAGGTGGCAGGTGTTTCGTTACGACTTTGGTTCGACGTCATGATTTCATTGACTGCCGAATGACGAATTCAATCTAGGAATTCCTTGAGAATGGTGTGACTAGCATTTGTGTATGTTGCCTTGATTTATTTCGTGTTTAATTTATTCATTAAAGGGCATGTTGATCTAAAGGGTTGTTGTTCAATGTATACGACATGTCAAGACATTCAAAAAGTCATTTTAAGGTTGATAGTGGAACTACAGTTGAAGTGAAAAGCAAGGTAAGATGTTATTGCTCATCACATTCCATTCTGTGTTTACTATAAATGTCTATTTGTTATTAATGATGACTTTGAATAATTATTTATTAGACAGAAAATGGAAATCGAATTTTAATTATGTTGAAAATTAAATGGCTATAAGAGTGAATATGTTTAATTCATAAGCAGATTGTTTACTTTTGATAGTTACACATTAACCTTCCAGGAGGTTAACCCTTGTTTCTTGCCCTCAATGAAAAACATGTAAATGTCTTAATACTGATCTATTGTTCATTGAAAAACAATATTAGAGTTAAGCTTATTAACATTTTCATTAGAGAAGTGCTAACTGAATAATCTCAACACAGGGTTAATGTGACATTAGATACCCAGGCCTACTCGTACAGATAGGATAAAATTAGCTGTTTTGGCTTTTACCCTCCTAATGAACCCTCCCAATGTAAAACCTGGAAGTGAGATGGGCTTTTGGGACGTTTTGTAAGCATTTCATCAAACATTCATTAAAAATAATAATTAGACTAGGCCTATTACAAAAGTATGACACGTTATATATTATTCCTGAAGCTAATGCATATTAAAAGTATAATTTTAATATATAGGCCTATCAGGCTATCTTAATAAAATTTGCTTATGCAGCGAGTCGGAATAGGCGATTATTTTATAGGCTACAACAACTGGGCTACTAATCACAAAAACCGAAATCACTTATCTGTGTTCAGCTTTAAAAAACGTGTTAACAAATGTGCTAAATATTGGTTAGTTTTTTCACTTTGGCCTATCAGAGATAAAAAACTAGTTTTTCAATATTTTGGTAAAAAGTTTTCCGCAGTTGAGAAATCAATGTTTTCAAGAGAATTTACCCATATTTCACCTCTTTTTGAACAATAAATCATATTTTCAGAGGTGGCAAGAATGCGCAAAATTACCAAATTATTTTATCTGCTCGAAAAATACACTTTTGACTTGCCTAACCAAACATAAGCGAATTTAAATCCTTACTCTAAATTTAGGCCTATTCAACAGAAATTCATAATTTGCCTTAAATTCGGGTGTCTGATCTCCAGTACAGCCTATGAGCCGTCTCTCCAGCAGGAATATACGTGAATTTGGTTTTTGTGGTTAATAGTTGATGTTTATTAATAGTGGTTATTGTGACTGGTGGTGTACATCAGGGAACTGTTTTAGGGTCAATCCTTTTTTTCAATTTATAAACAATTTTCCACAAAGATTAATTATCATCAATCTCTGTTTGTATGCAGATGATGTGTGTTGCTCCTACCTCTCTACGTGTTGATAATAACTCCTGTCAAAGTTTAGATATTCAAGCTTTTATACAATGCAGTCTTTTGTTAAAAGTGGCTGGATGAGAATAATCTAATTTGTAATCCTAGTAAAACTATTTTCCTGGACTTTAACCCTTTCAATCCCAACGTCCGGTTTTCCGGACGTTAAATGTATATGCAAAGAAGCCTGATGTCCGGGAAACCGGACGTCGGTCGTATCTGCAAAGAAGCCCAACATCTGGTTAACCGGACATTTTGGTATTTAATTTAAAAAAATCAATTTTCATCAAAATCGATTATATTTTGATGTTAATATAATTAGTAAGACCTATTTTATTCGTATATGGAAGTTTAAATGTCTTTGGATTTGAAACAACGAACTAAAATAAATGATTTAGTGGGTGTTGACTTATTGCGTCGTCAGTCAGCTGTGTCAGTGCAGTTGCAGTATACCAAGCTTGTCGCAGTTGTTTGTTTACATCACAGTTCGTTTGTTTTTATTGTCGTTTGTATTTTGTTTATTTACTTTACTTAAGCGAATGTATTATTGTGTTCATATCCCAGTGAATAATGAAACGTTCACGATCACCGTTAAGTGAAAATACAATTGCCAAAGTTGTTGAAGAGTCAAGTGAAAGTAATGTTTACTCAGTTTTTAACACAAAGTTTGTATATAAACTGTAAATATTTGGTAAATGATGTTTTTTTCTCGATTTTGAACATTTGTGTAATTTATTCAAGTGCTGTAAACATAATTAATTAATAGATGAAATAAGTAGTTATTGGTAACCTAGCAACAAACAAAATAGATGTTTAAGGATGGCCTATTTTTTTAATACGTACTTTTTTTGAAAAGTGTCCATAAAAACTTTATCTATGAAAGAAAATGAACAAAATTTTGAAATGTTATTCAGTATCAGTTATATAATAGTGTACCGGTACAGTGTTTAGTTTGATTTTTACTAATTCAAAAAAAAATTATATATGGAACTTTCTTCAGATTTTATTTTTGGATGTAAAAAAAGGTAAGTGTTTTTTTTAATTTCTATATAATTTGTATGACTATTTTTATCTTATACTTGGTGATATTTGTTAAGAAACTCCTTCCAAAAAAAACAAAAAAAAATCATTGAAATTGGTTGGAAAATAATACAAATATAAGGTGTTAATTAGAATACTGTCAAAACCATAAAAAGTGCCTTGGGCTTTTATGCTGATCACTATGGAAAATAGTTGGGCTTTTATGCAGATCGTCCAAAAAAATCTGGGAGTGAAAGGGTTAATTAGAATTGAGGAAATCAGAAAATTTTTCAAAAATATCCCTTGACGACAGTAAAATTGAATCTTGTCATGTCATCAAGTTTCTTTGTGTCACAAATTAATTTTTCTGCCACATTGATACAGTTTAATAGTGGTATTTTCATTATAGGAATACTTTTCTAATAAAGCATTGTTGCATGGTTTTCTAATAAAGAGATTCTTAATACTGCTTATTTTGGTTGTGTAGTGCCCCATTTATCCTATAGGGTGGCAGTATGGAGAGCAGAGTCTTCAAAAACAAAGATGTTATTATTCTTATTACAAAAAATATATATTAGGATAAGGCATAATGCTAAGTAACGTTTCATGCAGAGGTCAATTTGCACAAAGCAATCTTCTGACACTGCCATATTATAGAAACACTGACTTTCCTTTTCAAAAATATTAAAATTTGTCCTAAACAAGATAACTACATAATGAAAACTTATACCTTAATACACAATACTACACAACCTCTTTTCAAAACCAAACCCTTTACTCTTCTATTAACCTTTAACACGGTCTCCCAACATTTACAAGCAGGATGTGTTTTTTATGTAGAAGATTCTGTCAATAGTATACATATTTTTGTTTCATTTATTAATTTTTTAATTATCTTTGTATTGAGTTTTATATATACAGTACTTATCTGTATTATTTGACTTATGAATGTCTGGAAACAATAAAAAGGAATTTCATTTCATTTAAGATCACTTAGGGGCTGTCCCTAAATTACGTAAGGCCTGAAGGGGGAGGGGTTTTTTGGGCAGCGTTATACACTGTTACGGGGGAGGGTGGGGGTTCCGTTATGCGTTATGTAACTACTTAACTTCAATCATTGGTTTGAATTCATTTAAAACATTTGATCTTTTTTAACCAAAATTAATGATTTTAAAGTTAGTAATATATTTTGCCCAATTAGAAAACAATAGGAACAAGTGTAATCAATGACTATCTTAAATCAAAATATGCATGAAAGTTGATGAAAAATATTGAGGGGGGAGTTGGTGATAGCGTTACCCAATTTTAGAAGGGAGTTTAGTGTTACCATTACATGGGGGGGGGGGGGAAGAGGGGTCTGAAAAGCCTGATGTAATTTAGCATTATGTAATTTAGGGACGGTCCCTTATCTGACATAAAATGGTATAAGTGGAAGTCATTTCTCATCTTTGATTCCTGGAAAGGTGGTGGACAAGGGGCTCTCTGTTAATCCTAACAAAACAAACCTTGTACTCTTCACAAGGTGGAGGAGGCTGGATGGCCTATACATGCCCACCATGGGAAGCACGGTGCTTCAGGTTCATTAAGTATCTGGGGTTCACTCTGGACGCTAAACTGAACTGGTTCAAGCACCAACAGGATAAAGCTAGGAAGTTCAGAATAGCTTTCTGGGCGTGTCATTGGGACAGTGTGGGGCCTTAAACCAATGATGGTGTGTTGGCTGTACTACACAAGTGTGCTTCAGCCTTCCTTATGTTATGCTGTAGTTGTCTGGCGGTCGGCCATGGCTCAAAACAGTGCAAGGCTGACACTAGATAGATGCCAGAGAATGGTGTACCTGGGAATTACAGACACCATCAGAACAACTCCATTGGAGGTGATTGATATCCTCATTGGACTCAGTGCAATGGACCAGTTTGCAAAGGGGGAGGCTTGTAAAGCAGCCTTTAGAATAAGGGCGTCTGGTGGCTGGCTGTCCGGCCAACTGGGACTCCATGGTGGAATACTATCAAGGAACATTGGCCTGGACCTGTTGCTTGCAATGGGGACAGACTCAATGATACCTAGGTACAGATTTGACAGACAAGTTAGGGCTTCCCTTCAAAGTAGAGGTGAGTGTTGGGGAGTATCGATCCTGTACATGTCAAAAGAAGCGTCATTTACGATGGCTTACTTACAGAAGGAGGTGCAGGCGCTGGGGTGAATCCGGGAGAGGCGTACAGAAAGTTCTGTCTGTACCTTTTGGAGCCTATGCTACCGTCTTCCAAGTGGAGGTGATGGCAATCATGACTGCCGCACAGAAAGAAATGCACTTAGGTGGCTTCGAAAGAGTTTTTCCATCTGCTCAAATAGTCAGGTGGTGATAAAGGTGATCATGGTGCCACATACCAGCTCTAATTTGATATGGAGTGCCAGGGGATCCTAGAGACCCTTTGTCGGCGTAAACAGGCGAACTCATATGGGTCCCTGGACATGCTGTTTTGATCGTAATGAGAGGGCTATTGATCTGGCTAGGAGCGAGGCAAAGAGCCCCCTTCTGGGACCAGAGCCGGCCCTTGGCATCCTTTTCCAACACGCTAGTAGATGGAGGACTGAGACCGGGCTCAAGCAATCTCGTGCACTTATTCAAGGACCAGATCCCAGTTACAGCTGAACTTTGTTGAGCTGTGTCTGGGCCAAGGTGAGGGCTGTTACAGGGCAGCTGACCGGACATAATCTCCTTCATAGACGTATGAAGTTTATGGGCTTAACAGAAGACTCCACATGTAGGCTATGTGAGGAGGATGAGGAGAGCTCCATACACATCTTGTGTCATTGTGGAGCTCTTTCGTCTCTTAGTTACAAAACTCTGGGGTACTGCTTTTCTAAAACCAGAGGATATCAGAAGGGCTACACTCGGGGAGAATGTCCATCATAAGGGGGATTAGTCTCTTGTGACACTGTTGCTTGGCTCAGGGAGCAAAGGGCCACGGAGTCTAGACGTGGTAGGCTTGGTGACAGAACCACAACCCGGTGTATCTAAATCTAACCTAGTTGAAGGATTTTGTAATTAATTGTTATTTTAATGACAATTGTCAATGCTGTATATATAGTCATATGACAATAAAATATTCTCTTCGTCTTTATAATGATTGCATAATGGCTGTAAATTGCGATTTGTCACGGAAGTAGTTTTTCTGTTGAATCTCAAGAAATAATTAATTTTTATAGACCAAAATAGTTTTCAAATTTGTATTTAGTACTAAAACACATTACTTAACCTTCAATTAGTCGTGTGAAAAATGTTACACAGTTAGTCGCGCATGGAAGAATCTTCCAGGTTAAGTAAACAGACATATAAAGGCTACAAAAGTAACTTTTATTAACTAAGTCTACATAAGTACATTATATAAAGATGTTAAAATTTTAAAAAAGCATATAAAACATATAAATATGTTTATACGTGTAGGTGGTGTGCGTGTGTGTGTGTGTTGGGGGATGTGTTTTGGTGTAAGTGTAAGTGAGGGGGGTGTGTGTGTTGTATTATTACTTATACATATATATATAAATGCTTACAAATATTTTTACGATTTAGCCTTCTTCTGCAATGTTTTCAGCGTTTCTGTCAGCAGCACAGTTATTGCATAGTGAAGTGGTGTGCTGCTTGCAGATGAACCTTTCACACATGGCACATGAAACGACTGTCTTTCGATTTTATCTCCACGTACAGTAAGCACATCGTCCCGATGCTCCTACGGAGCGAGGTCGGTGTTCTTCCTCTTCAATGCCTGCCAGTTTCCTCATTTGCAATTTCAATAGTAGGGGAAGATTTTCTTGGTGAGCTCTTCTTGTCACGTGATCCTTAAACAAATCTCTTGCAAGGGTTTTTAGAAAATGTCTTCGAGGTATATTTTCTTGAGAACTTGACAAGTAAATTATGTTTGCATTTATCCCTCCAATAGAGCATAAAACAGGGAAAGAGGCCACCGGTTTGTTTTTCTGCCAACATTATAGGACGCCTTCAATTTGTCTAGGGTGTCCACTCTTCCTTTGTTTTTATTGTAAAATGTGAGAATTTCTGGTTTCAATGAGTCTCCACTCTCAGGGTCAATGTCGTCTGAATTATGTAAGGAAGAAAGAAGCAATACAACTTTTTTTCCCTTGGGTTTGTAGGAAACTAGAGTTTTATCATTTCTGTATAGAAATAAGCTACTGTGTACTGGGCGGTTAGTGGTAACTTACAATATCTGGAATTTCCCTTTTATTTTTCCTCACTGTTCCAACAAGCGATAACTTATGCACTCGTGCCAAATCGTAACAAAGGGGAATAGAACAAAAGAAATTATCAACAGTTACATTTCTTCCAGATTGCAAAATCGGTTGCACAAGTCGGAGAAACACATCTGTAGCCTTATTACTGATGTTAAAAGGACCTTGAGGTTGTTGTTTGCCACAGTGGACTTCCATATTGCTTCCATAAAAAGTCTTGGAGTTGGCTAGGGCATATACCTTTATGCCATATCTAGCTGGTTTCGTTTTAATGTATTGCCTAAAAGGGCAGCGGCCCCTAAAGGGTTCCAGCATCTCATCAATAGTACAGTTTTCTCCCAAAATGTAGTTTGAAATGCAGTTCTGGTTGAAATTTTCAAATATTTGGCGAATTGGGGCCAGCTTGTCAACTTGTCTTCTCTCTTCTCTACTTTCAGCGTCATCGAACCGTAGACTGCCCAATAAAAATCGAATCCTTCTCAATGACATTGTTGAATGGAAAAATTCTGCACCAGTGAAATCGGTTGTATATAAATCGTCCAAATATTCGTGCGACGACTTGAGAGTACCTGCCATGTACAATAAACACAATAGTGCTTTAATTTCAGTAATATCAGTGTCCTTAGCATCTCAATCTCTGGAAAAGTTTTGTCTTTTAACTTTAATTTTTTTATTTGTGAATCTTACAATGGTGTCAATCATATGCTGGTTGAAAAATAAATTCCAACAATCAATAGATGTTAAAGCATTGCGACCACCTTCGTGGGCTGGGTAGGTGCACACGGAGAATATTGTGTGGTCGCCGCCGAGTATTCCTAGGCTGAGGAGGCCTGCATGGATACCATTCTGTAAGTTCATCCTTGCCTAACATGAAATTCGTATTCCTCCGAACGTCATACACAGGGATGGTGGTTTCTGGTGCTACATGTGGTGGGTCCTCTTCTGATTGCTCTGAGTCCGTCTGATGGTCACTAATTTCCAAATCGTCTTCTTCACCACTATCACCCGATAAAATGTCATCTCTTTCAGAAGAATATGGTTCTAATAACAGTTCTTGGATTCTGTTTTCCCCGATAGGATTCTATTAGAAACAAATAATAAAAAAAGTACAAAAAACGTTATTTACACCTGTTTACAACAAAACATAACTCTAAATGAACACTAAAATCTGTTGCACACTATGTCACACACGGAACTTTTTCCCGGGAAAAACTGTACATAAAGTATCGTGCACGGAAGTTTAGACCGGGCTGGAAGAAAATCGCTCCTATCTCTCGAACGTCTTGACTCAAACTAACTGGACAAGAGGGGTGGGGTCAGGCATGAATAGGGTGACAGCTGTTGGGATAGTCACGTTCCTAGGTAGCAAACCACGTACAACACGGTCAAACAAACATAGGCACGGAAGAATCTTTCTTGACGCAGATAATTGAAGGTTAAAATGTATTGAAATTAAAAGAAATTTCCAAAATTTAAAGTTGTGACATTGCAATCCCCTCTTGAATTCCCGAAATGGTTCCAGTAAACACGTCATCCAAAGTATTCCAATTAATGAAATGTATTCCAAATAATTAAATGTAAATAATCGACAATCCCCATAAAACTGGAGCTACGATTTAAAAACGTTCCATTGACGGTCCAAAGCCCTCATGAGAAAATGATGGAAAATGGTTGATGAAACTTGAAAGAATACAGCAAATAGGAGTTTTAACAGCGGCAGTCAGACGTGCCAGGTCGCTGGAGGTTGGAGCGGAGACGAATACAGCAAATAGGAGTTTTAACAGCGGCAGTCAGACGAGCCAGGTTGCTTGAGCTTGGAGCGGAGACGTGGCAATGTTGCGGGGTTTTGTTGCCATGCGGGCGAGGCATATGTCCTTAACTACTGACTGCACATCCCGAAACTATCAAATAAAGGCCAATTAAAAATCGCTGATCAACATTTATGCTTGGAAACTAGTTTATTTGGTTTGGATGAATCAAGCCAATCTCAACAGCACCAAATTATCCTGAGTTCCAGCTATCACAGCCGAATAAAAGTTAATAAAACAAAATCAGAAGAACTAGAGTCTACATACTTTTGAAATGGAGAGTAGTTTCAGGTTTTCATTCACTTTTGGCTAGGATGGCAGAACGCGGAACGATGTGCTTAAGAGAAATCTCTAATGAGCCTTAGATCTGATGTTGCAATTGCGATATTGCAAGCATCCATTTTCTGTTTTTCTGCTACCTTCTATTTTGGATATATTATTTTTCTGAATTTTTGGCGAGGCCAAGCTAAGCCCATAAAACTGCAGGTCGAAATCAGTGAGGGGCTAAATGTAGGGATTTGAGGTCGTAAGGACAAAAGTATTAAAATATATTTTTAACAATTTTACAAATATATTTTCCTTTCTTACAGATCATTATTCTATCTAAGGAAACATTATCTAAATGTACCTAAATGTATGTATACTTTCTGAATATAGATTATTTATTTAATCTTAAGACGTCGATCGTCAAGATATGGGTGAATATGGATTTTGAATGAGTGTGATAAGTGAATGTAGTCATTGTTACAAACTAAGTCTGACTATTCCTTAGAAAGTGTCATTAATTAATAGCCCAATGACAAATGAACAGCTGGTGGTTATCAGCTGATCCCTCTCAAAATGTGTTATGACTCTAATTGGGATTGAACTGAGAACCTAATGAAGCTGGGATAAATTTAGAGTATTTTGGATATCTTGGAATTGTCAATTTATTAATGTAATGTTGTTTACAAGGTGTACCCTAACCCCTTTTCCATATTTGAAGCATGCATTTCCAAAACTTTGTAAGTGCTAAAAATAAAAATTTTCAGGAACAATAAAAAACGGTTTTTGAAAAATTCTTAAGTTTACTTCCAGATATAAAGTATTTTTCCACACAGTATAAACATAGAAACATCTAATTTAGGTGCTAATCAGATACATTTTAAAAGAAAACTACCTTTAAGAAATAAATTAAATTTGCCAAACTGTCACTGCAAGTAAAAACATTGTAAGTGCCAAGGTGCAAGCATAATATAATGAATTTTACTTTCAGTTCCCTGGGTCGTTCACTTCCTAAATTTCTTGGTTTGGTGTAGGTTCTTCAGCCAAATGTTCTTCAAAATAATCATAAGCTTCTGGAGGAAGAAAGGGCAGCATGTTGGTAATGACACTTTTTTTGTGGTGTACCAAATCTAGTTCGAGCTGTAGGCAGGACCAGGTTCTTCAAACTTTCCAATGTTACACCTTGTTTTAGGACATTGATTCCTATGGCCACTTCAAACGCTCCTATGGCAACTTGAACTTTGCCAAAGCTATGAAGTTTTTTTAGTGTCCATAAGAGATTGAGCAACAGCTTTAAATTCATGGAACTATTCAAATATATGTGAAGGGCTTTATCTGAGCAGCTCTCACAATAACTTCCACAAGGTCTTTGAGAGTTAAAGCTTAGCAGACAAAGCTTTCCTTGTCACGGAGGAACGTGTGCCTTTAACAGGGTACACCGCAACAATGTACTGGGGTTTTTTTTTTTTTTTTTGCCAGAGCAATCGTCCGACCAAACAATCAGCTTCTCCCAGTTGTCTTACATTCTTCTCCCACTTTTCTTCACATTGTCTCTTCCTTTTCAGTTTAACAATTTCGGAGACCTCCATTATACTATTAGAAAAACGTAACCGATACTATGGTTTTTAACTAATGAAACCAACGAGAATGCAGCCAGCCACGCTCTGAAGTAAACAACAAACACTATGCTATGGGCTAGCTGTTAACAGTTGCAGCCTGGCACTTACAACGTTTTGACTTGCACAGCTGTTTTATTTTGATTTTCTCACACTAGTAGTGATGGTATCTTTACAATGTTTTGTGTCGGTCAAAAAGATAAAAAAAAGTTAAAGATCGTTTTTTGTAATAAGGAGAAGTTAGGGCTAAGGAGCCCTCTCTAACATTTAACCTGGGGACCAATGGCTTTATGTGACTTCCAAACCACGGGAGCGGTAGGGCAAGACTTTAATGGTCACATCGAGAATCGAACCCGGACCAGATGCGTGGTAAGCTAGCATCTTAGCCCCGTATCTACGACCGCTCCATTCCATTAAGAGGATGGCACTTATAATGTATTTCTGCAATAAAAAGCATTTTGTGTGTTTTGGCACTTACAACATTATGGATGCACGCTTCATTTATAAATTATGAGTGTGTGGGAGGCACCAATATTAAAGTACCATATTGGTCGGTAGCGTAGTTGGTTCAATCCCAGCTTCATGTGCTAAAGGTTCTCAGTTCGATCCCAATCAGAGTCAATACATTTTGAGAAGGATCAGCTGACAACCACCGGCTGTTCATTTGTCATTGGGCTATTAAGTAATGACACTTTCTAAGGAATAGTCGGCCTTAGTTTGTAACAATGACTACATTCGCTCATATACACTCATCACATTCATTCGAAATCCATATTCGCCCATATCTTGACGATCGGCGTCTTATGAATAAATAAATATTGTAAAAAACAAACATCGTCCACAGAGAATCTTTGTTATCTTACAAAAAGCTGTTATCTTACAGAAAGGGGAGTTTCTAACAACAGTTACTAATTGATTTTTATCTCAGTTTACTGAAGTAAAAAAGTTACTTATTTTTAAAATTTGGATTTTTTGTATTAAAATGTATGGATAACAATGAATGTTTCGTGAATGATTTGTTGACAATATCTTAAAACATGTGACGTATTGTGCATTTGGCTCTTTCTAGTCACCAATGAACATATAACCCAATGATAAATATTTAAGATATCACTTGCAATTTTTGTTCTTATTGCTATTAGCTTTGAATGTAGATGAAGGAAGACACTAAACCAGCGGGTAGTGCGGAAGCTGGAGGATTGCTCTTATGCGTCACCCAATGAAGGTGTTTTCAATTTTTGTATTTTGTTGCCACTGATTTTGTTAGCAGCAGACACAGACTAGTTTAACTACAAAATAATTGCTTGAATGGCATAGCTTTCATCAAACAATCTGTATGAGAAAAATAAAATAACAAAATAATCTGTTTTGAAAATGAAGGGGAGTTAATGCAAGGGGTTGAAGAGGGAAATTGTTTTCACTGTAGGATTTTGTACGCCATATGATCTGTTAATGTTGTCAAGGTTTCATCTAGTTTCTCAAATTCAGAATTAAAACACCAGTTTAATATTTGGCTATATGAAAACAATGCACACATACAGTGCAACTACTCAATAGTAACTAAGCCAAATGGCTTAGTTAGTATTGAGTTATTAAATTAATAATAACTTTAAATTAATTAAAGTGAGTTATTAAATTAATATTAACTCACGTAATTATTAATTTATATCCTGATCAGTTTATTTTTGGGTTATTTTAGATATAAAATGATTTTTCTAGGAAGATTTATTTATTCTTAAGACGCCGATCGACAAGATATGGATGAACATGGATTTCAAATGAGTGTAATGAGTGTAGATGGAATGTAGCCATTGTAACAAACTTTGTAGCCATTTCATAGAAAGTGTCTTCCAATAAATAGTAGTTTTTAAAAATTTATAGTAAATATTTGTTTAGTTTGATGCAGAATTCCGAAGATTCTCTGTTTCAAGAGCAACCAGTATGAAGTATGAAGAGTTTCATGGATTGTTGGAAAAACTACATCGATTATGTGATGTGGCGTTTCTTATCTCATATACTGATCCTCGGGATGGTGACCTACTGCCAATAAACAATGATGATAACCTTGCTAGAGCTTTACAAAATGCAAGACCGTTGCTTAGAATTATCATACAAAGAAAAGGTATACATTAAACTTTTGCTCATGTAGACTAGATAAGCATCTGTTATGATCTTTCACTTATAAAACAGATGTGATTTTGATCAAACTTTTAGGCATACCAACCAATGTAGAAACTTTAAGTAATATATTTAAAATTACTTTTGTTTGAAATTCTAATGTGGGGCATAAAATGTATAACTATAAAACTTATAGTATCATTAATTTTTTCTATGTAAGGTGATGGTTTTTACCTCCTCATTCCTGGTAAAATGTTGTATTGTTTTAAGAATTTTATTTGGATATGTTTTCTAACAACCATAGGTCTATGTGAAATAATAAGATTATTAGAAGTCAATTTTTACTTCATTAACCGATGTCATCTGGGTCCCACAATAGTACCAAAGATTAAAATTTCCACATTAATTAAATTCTCCACTTTGACCTAAGGCTAAAACAAAAGAGATAAATACAAAAGGTACTCAACAAGTATTTTTATTAAATTACTGATTGAAATATATTTTAATGTAGCAAAGTAAAAGTCCGTTCAAAAGTTTGGGAGAAAATGGAAATATAGAAGATTGTTGCAGTATAAGTACTGATAGTTTGTGATCATTGTCATTGATCTTGTAAGCTGCAATGAACTGAATAGTAACTTCATGAAGCTAGATAATGATGCTTCCAGCTCGGGTACTATTTGCGGAACAAGTATAAAGAGCCACTTGATCTTTTAGTTATTTACTCCTCTATGCAGTTATGGCAAAATGAAACATATGCAAAATTACTGTAATATTAAATTTTTTTGTCCTAGTTGAGTGTTATAGTTAAATCTCTCACCCTAATTTGTAAATAACTGATCATTTTGTTCTGGTAAGTCGACATCTCTAACTAACATCTGTTAAGTGTTAGAGAAGTCCTACCGTTTTACCACCCTACTGATACTACTTACTATCTAATCCCACGAAAAGATCAAAAAAACCTTTGCCTTCCTTTACAGGTTTAAATTATCAGTCATCTTCAGCTTAAATCATCGTCTTAAATAATTTTATTTGTTCACTTCCCATTGCCTCAACTTCCAAATGCATTCCTGTATAGACCTGAATAAAATGTTTATTAAATAAACTGAAACTTTTGAGTGAAAAGAGATAAGAAGCTTTTAAATCTTCAACTCACATCAGTGATTGTAATTTTTAAAATAGTAACAATAATCACCATTACTCGGGGTAAATTAAACCCTGACTAACCAAATTGTGTTATTTTACAGTGTATTCATTAGTAAGACGCCAATCGTCAAGATATGGTTGAATATGAAAGGCGAATGAGTGTGATGAATGTAGATAAAATAGTGTAGTTATTATTACTAATTGAGGTCAACTGTTCCTCAGAAAGAGCTGTTTATTAATAGCCCATTAGCCAGGGCAACTAAGGAGCACCTACAGCTACATGGAATCCGAACCACATAGTGTTGGTCTGATTTTCAGCTAACTGACAAGCTTGATACTTAGTTATTTTCCCTACACAACATCTGAACATTGACTACCATCCAACATGGACACTCCAGACTTCTCTAGTAGTGTCCACATCGATGGCAACCATTGAGCTAACATAATGACGGTATTAAGAGAAAAAAGCATAGAACCTATCGCCTACAATCTCCTCAACACTTTGTTCCCAAGTAGCTGGGTTACAACACTGTGCCACTAGTGTATAATAACCCACCCTTGCATAAACACTGGGCCCTATAGAGGGTGAGTGACAATACACACACACACACACTTAAGAGGGTAGACAAAAAAGTCAAGCAAAAAGATATTGTTTATTGACAAATTTTTTAACACTTTGAAGCCTGGGCCCTTAATACTCCGTTTGGCATGGAATCCTGGGGGTTTTATGTTCACATTAAACAAATTTTAAATGCCTTATAAATTTCATAAAAAGGTTATATTATATATCTTTGTAAAGGGGAGAAAATTCTCTTTTCAATGATCTTCAACTTTAGGTGTTGTACATTTTTTTATTTTTTACAGAAGCTACAAATAAGTACAAAAATATGTAAAACAAAAAATAGCTACATATAATAACATATAATAATATAAAATATAATAACATATAAGCTAAATATAATATAAGCTAAATATAAATAATATAATAATATAAGCTAAATATAATAACATATAATAAATATAATAGCAAAATATAACAACATAAACAATGTTGACATAAACAATACCGCTCGGCGCGCGCTCATTCCAAGTCTCACGTCAGCTGTTACGATAATTATTTATCCAAGACCAGATGTAGATAAAAAAAATAATAGACCGATAAAATATAATAACATATAATAAATATAATAGCAAAATATAACAACATAAACAATGCTGACATAAACAATACCGCTCGGCGCGCGCTCATTCCAAGTCTCACGTCAGCTGTTACGATAATTATTTATCCAAGACCAGATGTAGATAAAAAAATTAATAGACCGATAAAATATAATAACATATAATAAATATAATAGCAAAATATAACAACATAAACAATGCTGACATAAACAATACCGCTCGGCGCGCGCTCATTCCAAGTCTCACGTCAGCTGTTACGATAATTATTTATCGAAGACCAGATGTAGATAAAAAAAAATTAATAGACCGATAAAATATAATAACAGATAACTAAGACATATTCAGATGACCTAAACCCGATTATATGCCGATAATAAAGATATAATGAATTAAATATGGGCGCCCGAGCTATTCTCGGGCGTCGGCGAGTACGCCAGTTTGCGTCGCCCGATCTATCTTCGGGCTTAGGCTTCAAAGTGTTAAAAGAGAAGTTTACTGTGGAAAGTTACAACAACAAAATTAAGACAACCAAAAAAAGTTTATGTACAACTTACAGACATATTTGGACTGTTTCCCGTACATGAAGAATTACCAAAATATTAAAAGTTTGAATAAATTTAATGCCTGGTGGCTAAAAAAATGACAAAAAGAAAAGAGATAAAAAGGTACTTGCCTATAAAAATTTAAGACAAAGATCAACACTTTTTTATAAAATGAGTAAATTATACAAATATCAATAAATAACTATAGTAAAAATATAGTCACAGTCATAAAGCAATAACAGTAAAGACTTAACATTGGAATAGATAAAAGATATAAATTAGCCTATAAATTGAAAAAAAAAAGAAGAAAAACTGATCTAAAGAAAGGGCTTCAAACACAGTATTTAGAGGTAGGTCAATTAGAAAGGAAGAAAGAAAAAAAATATTTGGGTGAGTTAAAAATTACGCCTAGTCCCGAAGGTGAGGCATGGCAGCTCCTAATTGGAAAACGGACATAAATCCCCAAGAACCATGTTACTAAAATAAAATTAGGCAGCAGAAAAGGAAAACAAATTAAATTAAACAAATAAACCTAAAATCTAAATTCACTCTATGAGCAGAAATCCCCACCCCAAATGCTAAGAAAAACCAAAAATATCCCTCCCAAGCTTCAATATAACAGTCACTACCATCGCACGTTTTGGGTGGATGGAAAGGCCAGTCTTCTGAACATGTGGGGTGGGAGGGAGTGCCATTATCACCACATATTTATTTTTTAGGTGTGTGAGAAGGCCATTACTATCTCACGTATTTTCCATTATCCGTTCCATCTGTAAAATAAAAGGGTAAAATGGTAGGTAATAATTGAGTTTAATACTGAGCACACAACTGGGCAGGTAGCAGGGAAAAGAAATAACAAAAGTTGAGGCCACCTGCATGCTGATATACTCTAACCAGGAGAAGGGGTTGCTGAGAAGGCAACATCAAGGTGGAGGGACAATGTAGTTGATCCTAGTAATCCCCTCCCAGACTCTGAAGCTGAGAAACCTAGATTATTAGCTGGCCATCGAAAGTCTCACCGTCAAGGCCAACCAAAGTGACAAGCCGAGGCGAAGGGCCAGGCTGAGGCAACGGGGAAAAAAGCTGACTGAACTAAACCTATGATCAATGCAACACATGTAGACACAAAAACCCAACAAAACAAAGACACTCAAAATATCAAACAAAAGGGAGGTAGCAGGCTGAAAAACAAAAAATTGTAATGTGCTATGCCACAACAAAGATTTGATTTTATTACTTGCCGTGTATTAGCTGAGCACTTCCTGAACATGGTATAATTGTTTGTATACAATGAAAGTTTATGGCTTTGGTTTGAGAGAAAATGTATTTTTACAGTTTTTAATTTTGGGTTTATTTTCTAAAACCTGTCAGTTTTCTATCAGGCTCTTCAACGTCCATTTTACAATTTTTACGGAGAAAAATATTCATCTTAACTCAAAACAAAAGTTCTAGAAACTAAGGCTTTAGCCCAGATCATTCCATCCTTAAATAGTTGAAATAAATATCATAAAATATAGTAGCAAAGGAATGTTAAATCTTTTTTCTACTTCTTTACATTCTACTGTGGAATCTCCTCTCCGTATTTTATGTCCAATCAATAGTGTGAATACATATATTCACTCAAATTGGCACTGAGGCGTAGTGTTTTTACCTCTGCCTTTGTTATTAATTAATTAGTTATGACAAGGTTAATTTCTGGCAAAGTTGCAAAAGTAATTTACTTTTGAAAACTTCTTTCAAAATGTTTTAAAATATATAAATTGATCATTTGTTTTTACGTAATAGCTTCTTTGGTAATTAAGATGTAAATTACAGTCCTACGAAGACTCTCCAGAAAAATTTGTCTAATTATGGAGATTTTTTAACTGTCTAAATAGGCTCAACAATTTATTAAATTTTCCAATTTGTGTATTTCAGTAACTTATGATCGTAAAGTTCATAAAGGACTTCATTATTAACCTCGTCATGTAATCTTCAGTATTTTAAAAGATATTTTTTGTTGCTTAGCTAAGAACTAATTTCAGTTTCAGTGTATTCTACAAGTTCAATTTTTCTTGCTTCATTGTGTTGAATTGGAGATTTTTATTTCAGAGTAAATTTTGAATTTCTCACACAAACTAATAATAACTTGTCGGAAATTGGTGTCAGCTACACTCATGGGTCTTCATCCAGTGGTAGATGGAGCCAGTACGGTAGGCCTGTTGATAGGGGAAGCTTTGGCTGCTGTGTTTTTTAATTGTTGGCAGGGCTGAAAATGTTTTTTGATATTTATACAGTTGAAAGGAAAATCTCAGTAACATTGTAAATAGTACTGTTCTTAGAATGTAGTTTAGTAATTATTCGTTTTATAATTGGAGTTAAGTATTTGAGTTTTTTTTTTTTTAGCATGATATGAGTCTTGTCTGTATGTACCTACCAATGTAGAAGAATATCCTACATTTCATATTCAGACAATAGTGTGAATACATACTTGGAATATATTTATTCAAATTGGCATTGAGATATAGTGCCGCAACCCGTGCCTTCATTATTACTTAATTAGTTACGAAGAAGCTTATTTCAACTATAACTTACTTCAATGGCTCTCCATGAAATTAATATTATGTAATCTAATGAAAGGTGTATTGAACATTTTAAAATTCATGTTACGCATGATTAACTGATAGCAGACCTAACTGTATATAATTATACATATTTGTAAACAACACATAAGTCCATATAGTATTTTTATAATGTACTGATGTTTATGTGTAGGGTTTTATATAAATCAGTTACATTCGTATTGTAGAATAATATAAATTAGAAAATGCTAAATTGTTTTGTTTTGAGAAGGACTAGTGATATTTGTCCTTCTATATTAAACTGTACTAACTTTTTAATCTGTTAATTGAAATGAATCAGTAAAGAGTAAAAGTGAATCTGTACAGACTAATTACTTATTTAACGGCCATCAGCTGTTATCAGTCTTCGTACAATATAATTATGGTGCTCTCAAGGTCAAGGTTGTCTCCACCCACCAGCAAAACTGGTGCTAAAATCTTACAATATTTGGAGTTTACCTCTACATCATGTTTGCTTTTTTTAATTTTGTTAAAAGCCTCTTGTTTTTCTGCACAAAGTTAATGGGGAAAAACTGTAGATATAGCTCTATAAATGTTATTTGTCTGAAAAAAAGTATGTGCATGCGGATGTATGTTTCTGAGAATGAAAAATATAACTAAGCTTTTTTTTCAATTCTGAGCTGTAAATAACAATCATAGCACACTTATTGGCTATAAAAGTACTGCATAATTATTAAGTATATGTACTATATTTATAGAATAGTATTCTTTGATGTATCAAAATAGAATTCTCATTTTGTATATCCATTGACATATCAATAAAAAGAACAATAAGTCATCACTTGGCCAATACCAGATAATAATTTAAGCAATCAGCTGATATATGAAAGCTGATGCATCAAACTATTTTATTAAAGTACAAAATAACATAAAAATAAGATGTGGCTACAATCAATATTGTTGAGATCATCAGTGCCTAGCCTGTAGTGTGTGTGTGTGCTTTAAGGCCATTGTCCATCTGTCTAGCATGTTGAATACCTGTTGCAAGGACAAAGCTATATTATCACTGCTTCCTTTAAAGTTATAACAAAACCCTTGTGTATAGTATACTTTTAATTTTAACAAATTCGTTAAAAAAATAATTATGTTATTATATTGTTGTTGTTTTAAGACGTTAACATTGATCAAATCAATGAGTATCAAATATAAACTTCTTGGTACTAAATCTATCAAGTAAATTTGTAATTTAGTACTAAATCTACAACTAAACTGTTTAACCTGTAGAGTTTACATATTAATAACATCATTTTCTTACTGAAATAAAAGTAACGTATGAAATCGGATGACAAACAACTGAGATTTTTGTATTTAATCATTTACGTGTGAATGTGTACAGCCATAGTGTTGTGCCGTGCGAGTCAACTACAACAATACATCAGCGATCTATTCTGATTACTTTTATCCAAAACACTACAATAAAGTGATTTGTGACATTATTGTAATGAAAATTCCCCTAGCAGGCAACGGGAAAAAAGTTGCAAGTGATTTTCGTTGTTATTATATTAAAAATTAATTTTAACCTGAAGTAGTGCCCTAAAACTATAATTTTTGTAAATTTTAGGTTGGTAAAATTGGTAAAGGTGCTGGACTTATTCAAGAAAAAAATGAATTTGCTGATGGCGTGCCCCGTGTTGACGTCTTATTGAACAACTCACTAATATTATTCACTTTGCTCACATTATAAGGCATTTATATTGTTTAATTTACACGTCTGAAGTTTATATTGGTATCCGTCATCTATCATAATACAAATTTAGAAAGAAAAAATATTATTAAATTAATGTTACATTCTGCATTATATAATACATATAATACATTATATAATACATACTAGGTTAATATTCAGTTTGTTTGAAATTCATTGCATCATTGAATATATTATTCTTAAATGTTTTTAGACTTTTCCAACAAGTCAGTGTTTTTTTAACTACACAAAGTTTCCAGAGGTATGAAACTCCTCTCGTTCTTAAGTGGCTTAAATTAACTTACATTTAAATTAAAAAGAAAAAAAAGTAGTGGTGTGTCTAGTGTAAGGGATGTTTTAACATGCCCCCCCCCACGGCTCTCTTAGTCTGGAAGCAGGTGCACCGTTCATTAAGAGTTTTGTGTTTTTTTGTTGTTTGTAATTTGTTTTGCTAATGTGATATTGCTCCTTCATTTTCAGGATTTGTTATTGACATTTTGCTTTTTGTTGTCTGTATATTTTAAAGTAGAATTAGGTAATAGGTTGTAAGTTTAGATAAAGTATTGCAACAAGGCATTTTTTCAGGCCTCTCTTTTATTTTTATTATTATAAATTTAAGTTAGTTTAGGCCACTTGAAAGCGAGAGGAGTTTCATACCTTTGGTAAAGTTGTGTAGTTTTAAAAAAACTGACTTTCAACAGTTTAAAAAAACAAAAAAGTTCAACAAAATTTAAGAATAAAAAAGGTTATTGTAGCCATATTATTGTTTATTTTGTTTTGGAAAAATGGGTAGAGTAAAATAACTAAATATGAAGGAAAGAAATGTTAGAAACTGGCATAAAGGTGGAGAAATGAAAAAAATAGTGCTGTGGCGAACTAGTGTCAGATGAAGGAAGTCTAGGCTTAGTCTAGAAAGTGCTGTTTTTAGTGTTTATGGTATTTCAGTGTTTAGCTCTAGGCCTAATACTAAAAGTACATTAGACGTTAGCATTCCATCTTCACCATCAACTATAATAAGGTTAGTAATAAGCCCACTGGATTTACACTTTACATTAGGTAGTGATGATTGAATCCAATATGTATTCATAGATTTGAAACCGTTGATAGAATATATGGAGTCTTTTCTACGCAATAACTGTTAATGTGACTTTTTGGAAGCCATCCAGGCAAATAGCAAGTAAATTGTTGCGAATATCGTACAAGTAACGTGTTCTGCTTGCAGTTTCGTAAGTTCACTTCAGAGATCGTCTAGGCTAACCAATAATGAATCACCGAAATATTGTACGATATAAATTAGAGCTGTCAAAACTTTTGCATCTATAAGAAAGTGCCACAGGGCCTTATATATATTTTGTACCATCGTGAATATGAAAGCCATGGACATCAAAACATTTTATTCAGACATTATTTAGGCAAGAAATAAACCAATCATCTTTGTTAGAAAAGGAGAAAACCATGTTATGGAGAAATGGACAACCTGAGTAACATTACAGACAAAACTGTCAGTTAGGACAGTACATGGCAAAAAAGGAGTTTTTACCTCCAAGTACAATGCTGGTTGTTGTATAGACTGGTACTTATTGGACTTCTAGACTTTGAAGTACTTCCAAAGTTTTGCAATCAATATGAGAAAATGAAACGGGAAACAAAAGACCATCCTGTCACTTAAAAACTAGCTCGAAGTACATATAACATCTTGTAACCAAAACCATCTGGAATATTCACTGTGCATGGAAGTGGAGGCTGCGCAGCACTTTTTTACGATCAGAGTCCTTCGGTTTTCGCTATACCACTCTTGTAATAAATGGCGATGGCAAAACATTTATTTATTTATTCAAATTTACGGCTTTCACCATTTTACAATACTGTTCTTTTACAAATAACTTTAAGATGGCTTATTTTTTACAATCATGTTTATAAAATATGGATTATAAACCTAGAAGAATCACATAGTTATCACAAAATGGAACATTACAATACTTAAATAAATATGTATAAATGAATAAATAATAGACATACCAGCACAAGATGATGACAAAAAAGAAGAAATAGTACAAATTCAACAATAATAATGACCTCGTTAGTATATATGCTTCAATAGCTTTAGTGCATGATGAGATTAAAACATCTAATTACAATGAAATAAGTTTTTGGACCTAAGTAACAAGCAAACAACTTGCATTATTACCTAAAATAATGCAAGTTATTAAACTCTTTTGAATTGAACATCTGACATTGCAAAATGATCCAGATGTTCAGGTAGGCTATTTTACAACTAATGAATGTGCGGCATAGTGCTTTGAAGTGTGTACTGTTTGGATCGCACGGGCCTCACACAACGGAAATTAATTCTACCTACGAGATCAGAAGACTCCACTGAAGTCAAGACAATCATTCTGAGGAACATAAGATCTCTTGACTGGCCCATGGGATTAGTAATATTTTAAGCAGTAACATTTTAAAATTAAATCACTGTGATAAGTTATTATTTTTTTAGAGTAAATATTTTGTAAGTAAACGATAATAGGGGTTGATTTTAAGGGTAAAAAAATATATATAAATAATGTCCCTTTTAATCAAAAAGTAATTATTCGACTTATTTGAGAAAAAAATTGAACTCGCTTTTAGATAAATGTATTTATAGATTTTGCAAGTAAGGTGTAATTTTCATCCCAGAGTGCACATCGGCATAGTTTAGATTTTGAAATGGAGGGTGAGTCGAGCTTCATCCCAAATTGTTATGCAAATCCATGCATTTTGAAAAAAGGCAGGTTTTTTCCTATTTATATATGGTATATATATGGTATATATGGTACGGTGGATGGGTCGTCACCACCGTACCTGTATGGATTGGTGGTTGGGTTATCAAAACAGAACGTGTTTGAGGCGGTGGGAGGGTTATTACCACTCTCTTGTATTGATGGGCGGGTGGGTTATCACCACCATACGTGTTTGTGACGATGTATTGGTTATCACTAACGTACGTGTGTGGATGGGTGGTTGGGCCATAGCCACCGTACGAGTAAGTAATGCACTTACGGCCTAAGAAGCTAAACAGGAACTTTGAGTTTTGTTTATTTTTCCTTTTTTTCGAAAACTTTTATACTATGCCAAATTATTTTTACCAGCGAGTTCTGCGTGTACTGTTGATATTTAAGCGTTGGTCTTGAACTTTATATAAGTAACTTCCTGGAATCAGAAATATTTGTTTGAATGTGATGTTTAGTCATTGAAGTTAATTTTATTTATGGCATTTTTGTATTATACAATCATAGAATATTGTTTCAACAAAGACAAAATGGTAAAATAGTCAATAAGAATACAACTAAATTAACCTATTAAATCATTTTTGTATTATACAATTATAGAATATTGTTTCAGTAGCACAAAGACAAAATGGTAAAATAGTCAATAAGAATACAACTAAATTAACCTATTAAATCATTTTTGTATTATACATATACGTAACGAGTAGGTGTCACAGTCCCAATTTTCTTAACACGTAAGACTTTTTACGTCCACCTACCTAACATACATAACTCATGATAGACCTACCACATACTCTGTAAACATGACTTAATAGAAAGATCTTTTACAAAACACACTGTCCCTTGATAAAACACCCACCTAATCAGTACAATATACATGATGTACATTTATGCATAATTATATACATAAATGTACATTTATGTATATAATTATTATAGAATATTGTTTCAGTAGTACAAAGACAAAATGGTAAAATAGTCAATAAGAATACAACTAAATTAACCTATTAAATCATTTTTGTACAATTATAGAATATTGTTTCAGTAGCACAAAGACAAAATGGTAAAATAGTCAATAAGAATACAACTAAATTAACCTATTAAATCATTTTTGTATTATACATAAACGTAACGAGTAGGTGTCACAGTCCCAATTTTCTTAACACGTAAGACTTTTTACGTCCACCTACCTAACATACATAACTCATGATAGACCTACCACATACTCTGTAAACATGACTTAATAGAAATACCTTTTACAAAACACACTGTCCCTTGATAAAACACCCACCTAATCAGTACAATATACATGATGTACATTTATGTATAATTATATACATAAATGTACACTTATGTATATAATTATTATAGAATATTGTTTCAGTAGTACAAAGACAAAATGGTAAAAATAGTCAATAAGAATACAACTAAATTAACCTATTAAATCATTTTTGTACAATTAGAGAATATTGTTTCAGTAGCACAAAGACAAAATGGTAAAATAGTCAATAAGAATACAACTAAATTAACCTATTAAATCATTTTTTGGATACAAATAAACATAGAACAGTTCATTGACTTAACCATTTAATTTTCTTCAAATTTTATATTGTTTAAATTGATATTTTTACTATCAAAATACCAAATTAACACCTCTTAATAGCAGATAAACCTTTGTATTATGAGCAGAATAATTAGAAATGTCATATTGTGTTTCATATCAGGAAATTGTGAGTAGTTCTAAATTTATTTGTAAAAACACGTTATATATATTAGAACCTTTCAAACTCAGTAGTCTGTTTACACTTATAAATAGTTTTCTTGTGGAGTGACCCAATGGCTCACACCTGGGTACAGTCTGGTCAACATTCCACAGGCAGGTGACTCATAATGACAAAGATTACTCAATACTCTGTGTACACTGCATAGCTGTGCCCAATGATTGTGTTGTTACTCATCAACAACAACAAAGACAGTAACTGCTCCATCTTAAGTGTTTCATTCATTACCCTTTATTTTATATTAGTGCTGAAAGAAAAATATAAGTATCATATGTAGTATAAACCTATAACACTCATTGCGGTTACACCTGTTTTGCTAGTATTGCAGTGTTAATTTTAAAAAATCATACATTTATAATATAAATTTATAAAAAAATGTTTACTATAATTTATAATAAAAAGAATTTCAAGTAGCATATTTGAAAATTAGGAATAAAATATTACAACTGATTTACTAAGAAATTTAAGTTTCATAGACAAAAAATAAAATACTTTTTAAATGAAAGTTTGCACCCCCTCAATAAATTACATAAACACTTAATCTAAAGTTCGAAAATAGCCAAATTATAGATAATTTCCTATCTTTTAGAATATATAAATACATAGCAACATATATTTATGTATATTACAGATATGTAAAACTTAATAATTGCACCAGTAAAAAATGCCTTTGCAATGTAGTATGATCAACAGCATTTTGTAGAAGCATAAAGAGAACGAAATAAATTGTCTAATGGCAGTGTTTAAGCGATAGATTAGGAACAGTGGAGTGAAAAAATATATGCAATGTTTACACTACAAATAAGCCAGTTGCTGTTGTTTATTTACAATGATATCTAGTCGTCGGAAAACCAACACATAACCTACTAGACCTGCATGTCAATGTCGGAAAACCGACGGGTAACTATTTGAGAGTTAAACATAAGATTTGTGAAAGTGTAGCTGGTATTCTTGTGAAGCTTGATATGTCTGCTACAGTAGAAGAAATTATTTTTAATACATAAATTACGGGATAAAAATGAATAAAATTATTCAGTTTGGATTTGCTTATTAGCACTAAAGTATTATACAACTACAGTACAGTTACATAGTTTATGTTCTCTTTATTAGTCATTTTGGTATTTTTAGTGTTTAATTGATGTAATTGTTTACTTTTAATTGGTATGCTAATTCCAATTTTGTTCAGGTTATTTTTCTCTCAAACATTTTAGAGTAATAAGCTAAATTCTTTGATTGTGAATGCTACTGAAATGTTTGAATCGCATGTTGTTTAATCTTTTCATAAGTACTATAGAATAAAATGTTTGGATGTAAATATGCTTGCTGTGGGCACCCCCACCTTCGCTCAGCACTACGGATTTAGACCCTAGACAAATTTGTTTCCCCCCACCCCCCCGCAAGTGACGAAAAATATTCAGAAGTTTGTATCTTTAGCTATGTTGGTAAATAATACTCGTATTATAGGCTAGTTTTTAGTAAAATTTAATTTTTATTGAAATTTCTAAAACATTAATTCTATAAAATTTAGCAAGTAGCTGTGAAGTAATTCGTGAGGGCCTTTTATTTAGTGCATTATTTGCGGCCCCCCTTTTGCCTGTCTTTACTAGGCGTCTTCGTAGTGATAAATTCGCTGCTGATGGGCAAGGTCAGTTTGAATAGGCCATGGCTAGTAAAAATATTATTGTTAATGATAATGAGTACAATATTTGCTGTATAAGCAAAAACTTGTGCTAACTATTGAAGAAATTGCAAGTGGTAACTGAACTTATTTTACTCATATTAAACTATGTTTTTCTATAAACTGTGCACAAAAACAATCATTCAAATATGATGCTAAAGCGTACATAACTGGTTTATTCAAATAAAATTTGAATTGCTAGTAAGCGATTGTTTTATTTCATTTATGTGTGTGTGTCTGCACACACTTACATATGTGTTTCAATATAAATGAATATCTAATCGTTTGTAGAAGTCAAATTTTGAGTTTTCTGTGTTGGAAAAAGCCATGTAACCAAATTAGGCATGCCACCCATATCGTGGTAAATGTGTAAACCCCCAGATTTTGAGACACAGAAAGCAAATATTGAGCTGTATGTCTTTGAGCACAGTGAAATTATTGAGGATATATACCATGATTTATTAATTTTACTATCTAACCGTTCCTGTGTAGTAAAGACACTTGAGTTAGCCAAGAAACCTATTTTAGACTATACAATAGACAACTCTTTATTTGACATATTTGTATAGAACAGTCATTTATCAAATACAGGTTTTAGTTCGTGTAGAATTTTAGTTCATTATTTAAACATGTCTCTCTTTTAGTGGAATAGTTGTTCTAAAAGCCAAGTTTTAATTCGGTTCTTGAACTTTTATGTGTGTTCTCTGTTGAGATGTTATGACAGGTTGGTGAAGTATAAGGTGCTTCTTTAGGTGGGTTTCTGAGATGATGTTACGAGATTGTGAAATCGGCTGTGTCTCTGGTGTTATGTAGGCGTAAGTCCTCTGACTTGGCTATGTTGTAGATACTTCTAATTTTAAGAAAAACTGTGGTTAGAATTTTTAGCTCCTTGAAGCACTCTCAACCGCTATCTTTGTAGTTTAGGTTGGCTAGGCATTTCATTGATTTTTTTTGCTCTGTAAGTGCTCTTTTCGAGTTGTTTTTTGAAGCTCCTCCCCATTTTGCAATGCTGCATCCAAAGTAGAACTAAAATATAGCAAAATAGGCCACTCAAGGCTGCATAGGTGCTTGACTCTGCATATGACATAAAGGGCCGAGCATAGTTTCTTGCAGAGATGATCTGTATCTGTATATATATATATACAGGTTTGGATTCCACGTAAAGCTGTAGGTCCCTTAGTTGCCTTGGCTGTTGGGCTATTAATAAATTGCCCTTTCTGAGGAACAGTTGAACTCAGTTAGTAACCAGACTACACTCATCCACACTCATCCTGTACTCATATAATCATTCATATTCGCCTTAAAATACCAACAACGTTGTGTCGGCGTCTCATATATAAGAATATATGGGGTTTCCAGAATAGATTAGATGCAAGTCCCAGGTATTTAGTGCTGTTTTGAGTTACTGGAGTGTCAAATTGTTTGGGGAGATCTTTTTTTACGGTGAATGAGTGTGGCTGTCCTATGTGGCAACGCTGCAGTGCTTTCATGTGGTGCGGTAGTCCGGAGACTGCCACGATTTCACATGCTGCTGCACACTGTCCTGTGTTTGATTATCAGTCTGTATAAATTGATACAAGTATTTAATTTAAACAATACTTCAATTTTTTTAAATAATGGTTTTGTGGTGTGCAAAAAGTTTTATTTATTTATTCATAAGACGCCGATCGTCAAGATATGGGCGAATATGAATTTCAAATGAGTGTGATGAGTGTAGATAAGCGAATGTAGTCATTGTTACAAACTAAGGCCAACTATTCCTTAGAAAGTGTCATTAATTAATAGCCCAATGACAAATGAACAGCCAGTGGTTATCAGCTGATCCTTCTCAAAATGTATTATAACTCTGATTGGGATCGAACTGAGAACCTTTAGCACATGAAGCTGGGATTTAACCAACTACACTACCGGCCAATTATTCGATTTCATAGGTCTACTCAATTTACAAGAAAAAGTTGTTTTACATTTTTAATAACAATGTTTTTGTTAATTAATCAAAATTCATAAAACTTAAGTATGAGCTATTCAAAGAGTTGATGAACAACCTGTTGATAATATAATCAGTTTGTCAGTTTTAATATAATCTGACCAGTGTTGTCTATTGAAGACACTTTTAAAGTGAAGGCTTCTGTAAAAAGCATTGGAAATAAGGCTCTTTTTAAATTCTATCTGAGATTTAAAAAAAAAAGCTTTAAAAGATAAAAATTGACCCTTTAAACTGAAAAACACAAATAAACAAGGAAAATTGTTATGTTTCTCGTGTAATTTAATTCATTAGAGTGATGTTCAAACGAGTGTTTATAGTTTATTGTTCGACAGAATTAGTCCAGCTAGTGATACAGCTGTGTTTGTTTGTCTGGTGGTGACCAAAATCCCTAATATCTAGTTAAGTTTTGTGTCGGTCTGTTGACAGAGCCTCAGTTATGGCATGCTTGCACTGAACATGTTACAAGAGCCATCAGTTAAAAAATTTTTTTGTATACAAATTATTCAGAGAAATCTGACTCTTTACATTTTTCATTTTTGTTTTACTGATAATAATTTTTAATGTGATAATGTCGTTAAAATTTAATCAACTTAACTATAATTTATTTACAAAATTTTATCTTTGACAACTACAGGTAGATGTAATATTCATTCACATTTAGAATTTACAATAACATTTTTCCAAAAAGGTAATAATTAACTGAGGTAAAAATTCTATTAATGTTGTTTTTTAATATATTGTATTTCAAGAAGGTAGATAGATGTCTTCAGAATAAATGAATGAAAAAAAAATATCTATTATGTTTTAATATATTAATATGATTCAAATAACAAATATAATGAATTTATACTTAAAAAAAAAACTCGGCCCTGCGGGCCTCGCCAGGGGGCAAGCCCCCTGGACCCCCGGATCTTTTTGCTTAGAGCCTACGGCTAAAATTCAAGAAACATGGAACATGCTTTAGCTGCGCTTTTTCTGTTTGCTGGCTCCTTTATAATTAATAAATCTTTAAAGAAATAATTTCTGCAAATGTATTTCTCCGAAAACAACGAATTTTAGATTTCATGTAAGGAATTACAAAAAATATAAACATATCTTAAAAATATAAATATATCTTTACTTTTTAAATTTTATTGTTTCGCGGCTCAGGTTCTTACTCACGCGATGACTCATTACCACCTTGAAAGGAAGTTAATTATTATCTTATATAATCCTATAGACACAAAATGGATTCTCTAATTAGGACTTAATTTTGTATATTTTTAACAAGAGTTGTCATGGAAACTAAAGATGTACTTTGATGAACGCTTGCAAATAAAATCATTATTGAAGTCAACACTGATATGTCATTGTGTTTTCATGGTTACGCGTCACCCTCCCGCGTAACGTTTTCAGGCAGTTAGGTCAAGACTAAAGCATGTTCCATGCTAAAATGCTTTGTAGTGATTATAATTGCTAACAACAATATTTATTAAGGTAGATAGGTTTTTTATTGAATACTAAATTTTTGTCTCTAAATATCAGCTGTTTTGAGTAATTGAACGCTAGTTAAGTATTTAATTGCAGTTTAAACCAGTAGTAGTGGCTGACCTTTGTAACTAATTAAACTAAACATTCCTATTATATGAAATATCTATTGAAAATAATAGTATTTAAATTGAAATGCATGTTACTAGTATTTATGCAAGAAAATAATTTTGTTTGATTTTGCATCCAAGGTTAGCCTATTTTATTTTCAGTCAAGTGGATCCATTGTTCATTAAATGTGAGAACTTTATTCTTTCTCTAGATGTTCCCAAGGTTTCTCATCCCAATCAACCTTATTATATTTTTAATTGACATATTTGTTTAGTTAGTTTGATTGCCCTACTGTAGGATAATTTGTAAGGTATTGTAAACTTCCTAATTGCTTTGGATTTAACCTTTATGGATGTGTATTAAGTTTTGTGATTCAGTTGTCTTTAACATATTATTCAATACAACAAATCTATCCATATGTGCCCCAAAATGCAGGACATTTATTGAATAAAAATCTTTGCTATTTGCCCATAAGTCAGTGTTCTGGGTTGAAATTGAATTTTGAGTCATTGGTATTCAAAAAAGTCATGTGACCAAGTTTAGCATGTCGGTGTGCCACTCGCATACTGAGCCAGGAAGCTATTGACCTTGTGCTGTTATTTAAAACCCATACCGTTGCCACTCAAAAGATATATGTTGTCTAATAATTATTTAAAGAAAAAAAAAATATATAAATAACGAAAAAAAAAACAATTGATCAAAGTGGCATAGGACATTACTCAAGTTTAGACATCACTTTAAGACAAATTTCAAGACACTGAAAAACTTCAGTTTGATTTTACAAAGGTTTAGATGATGTCAAAGAACTCATTCATTATTTTAGAATGTAACTTATAATTAGACAGATTTGGATGACAGGTATTTGTTATCAGGTGAGGAATGTACTCTGAGGGGTCCTGCGCCAAGAAATACCTCGGAATGTCAAAGTAAATAAACTGAAGGTTCAAAAAGTATGAGGGGATTTCGGAAAGTAACCTGCATTTGCTCACTAGAAGAGGTACGGTCGCTATCTTGTGCTGACACACACGGCAGGTGAGTGGGCGTCCAGCCGTAAAAGAATCAAGGTTTTTCTAGTGCTAGTTTGTTTTCAGTCGCTTATTGAAATGAGTTCTGCAATAAAAAGTCCCGCAAAGTGTGAAGTTCGTTCTGTCATTTGATTTTTCGTAGATAAACAGTATTCGGCAGCAGCAATTCATAGAGAACTTTGTGCTGTGTGTGGGTAATGAGTGCAGGAGTTGTTCGGGAATGGGTTTGTGTATTTTAAAGTGGTGGAACAAATGTAAACAGGCCGTCTACGGTCACTGATGATCTGATTGAGAAAATCACGCAAAAATTCGTGACAACCGATGCTTTACCATCTCAGAACTTTCGGAAGAATTTCCATAAATTTCCAGAACTGTTTTGTACAAGGTAGTGACTAACAGGTTAGGCTACCGATAGTTCTGTGCTTGGTGGGTATAGAAAATTCTGTCAGAAAACCACAAAACTCGAATGACAGAACGCACTTCACAATTCGCAGGAATTTTTATTGCAGCACTCATTTTGACAAGCGATTGAAAAAAAAAATAGCGGTAGGACAACCTTTACTCTAATACGGCTGGATGCCCACTGACCTGACGTGCGCGCCAGCGCAAGATGGCTACCCTAACCCTTCTATTTTCCCCACAGTGAACAAATTGAGGTTTCTTTCCAAACAGCCCTCGTACATTTCATTAAATCTGCTGTTCAGTTCAAACAGTTGGGATTCAAATGTTTTATTGGTCTGTGGTACACTGGCGGAACCTTGTGCTCATCACTGGCGTAAACTTCCTTTTGTTAACATGTCTTAAATTAATCTTATTTTAGAATCTTAAATAATATTATCTTAATGGTGCAGCAATTAAGATAATATTATTTTGGTACATTTACTAGTGAATTTTTTAAGAATGTGTCATAGTGTTGTGAGTTGCAGAACTCTATCTGGACCTATTATGTTATATGGCGTGACTTTGAGTGATTTATCTCGTCCTCTTCTTGGGTCACTGTAGCACGACTTTGTCATTTGTTCAAGGCTATTTATGCAAAAGGGAGTACTTTGCGATATTCTCTGAGCATATTTATGTAATTTTTCTTGTCCAGCCTGTTTTACTTTGTCAATTATCCCAATCAAATTTCATAACAAATAAAATTAATTTTCTAAGAATATTTTTAATTGTCAATTAATCACAGTATTTGGAATTTTTCTGTGATTTTTAGGTGAGAGCCTAGAAGAGTTAAATGGCTATGGAACAGTTAAAAAAGGTAACCTCATATCATCGATCCTTGGAGGAACGCCTGGAAAGTCGAAGACTCTGTGTATTTCCAACCCCCATGACTTCAGACAGGTAGGTATATTATTAATTTAGCACATTTCAAATATTATTTTTCTACATCCAATCAAATAATTGATTAATATTAAAATAAAAATTTTAGAACATTTGAAATACTTAAAATACTATTGTAATAATATATAAACAGTAAGAATAAATTAGCAAACTAAATATAATAATCAAAATAACTACTAAACCACTAAATAAACAAAAAAAATGCAAGTAAGTAAATTTTATTTTTATCATCGAGTATACTGTTATATTATATAGTAGATAGTAATAAATATATAATTAAATGTCTCTGTTATCTGTTACAACATTCATTATAACAACCACTGAAATTTTTAAAAAGTTCTTGAAAATAAATGCTAAGAAAAATATGTTCTTGATGCTGAATGAACTTTGGATTGAAGGGCACTGGGCCAGGAATTAGCATCATAGAAGAGATGACATGAGCAATGAGCAAACTTACCTGTGAAGACAAGTCCTCTAAGACACAACTTATAACCGCTGGCACGTTCTTCAGGTGAATAGGAATATCATGTTGGTATTCACCTGAAAAATGTGCCAGTGGTTATTTGTTGCGTCTTAGTGGACTTGTTTTGATGGTTGCAGTTTTTTGATGCTCCATATTAACTGATGCTGGAAGTAAAAATGTACTAATATTTTAGGATCTCACCATCATTGGCTACTCCATTCACTTGTGTAAAAATGAAGAATTGTTATTTCTTTAGCTTGACATTTCTCCGCTTTAGTTTACAAGTCATAAAACAAAAACAAAAAATACTTGAACTTTTTGTATCATTATAGTTAAGTATGGGCGATGTGGAAACAAATTAGAAGCCAAGCCTTAGTTCAATATAGAGAAATAAAGTACCCTAAAATATGTTGAGTTTTTAAGAAGTTACCTGATCTGTTTTTAAATCCTAACATACAGTAAGCTTTCTTATGAATATAAACAATGTGATTAATAATAACAATGAATTCCTGAAATCTGACAGGATGCCCCACTCAAATGGGATTTTGGGCTATTGTAAAAAAAACTGTGAATAAGCTGTGAATTTGTCATTGAAGCTGAAAAAAACCATAATATTCTGACTAACGCGTGACACATGTATAGATAGTTAATGAGTAAACCAAAAGTTATTTTCGGGCACATTGTTTACTCTTAGAATGAATATTCGGCATTCAACCTTACTTCAAACCCCACCCCCCTCCACCTTCTAATTCTGCCCTCAGTTATTTATACAAGTGTTATGCCTATTTTAGTCTGTTAGTGGCCAGTGGAAAGAATTATAATAATCTGCCGTGGTAATGATGTCATCTCAACCAATCTGTCATCTTATAATTAATGCCATCTGACAGTATTTAATGAAAATGAGAAGGACTGAAATTATTGTGGTAGCAATAAGTAATTTTAAATACAGCCATACATTATTAAAAAAGGATCATAATTATGTTTTTATTAAATTCTAATTATTTTTATTTACTTTGAATATACTGTCTATCAAGCACAAATGTAACAGAACTTTCAAATTTCACTTGTTTAAAATTAAGATGGTATATTTTAATTATTCATATTTAAGTTATCCAGTTTTATTTAATATGAAAACACTATACACAGGTCAACTGCCCATCCCACCTACCTACACAGCACCCTTGATTGGCCCTCCCAACCCATCTACATACAACTCGTCCATTCTACCCCACCTTATACTGGCCTTCCTAACTAGTCTATACAGGACCCTTGACTGGTACTTCCAGCACCCTACACAGGACCCTTGACTGGCTCTTCCAGCACCCTACACAGGATCCTTGACTGGCTCTTCCAGCACCCTACACAGGACCCTTGACTGGCTCTTCCAGCGCCCTACACAGGACCCTTGACTGGCTCTTGCAGCACCCTACACAGGACCCTTGACTGGCTCTTCCAGCACCCTACACAGGACCCTTGACTGGCTCTTGCAGCACCCTACACAGGACCCTTGACTGGCTCTTCCAGCACCCTACACAGGATCCTTGACTGGCTCTTCCAGCACCCTACACAGAACCCTTGACTGGCTCTTCCAGCACCCTACACAGGACCCTTGACTGGCTCTTCCAGCACCCTACACAGGACCCTTGACTGGCTCTTCCAGCACCCTACTCAGGACCCTTGACTGGCTCTTCCAGCACCCTACACAGGACCCTTGACTGGCTCTTCCAGCACCCTACACAGGACCCTTGACTGGCTCTTCCAGCACCCTACACAGGACCCTTGACTGGCTCTTCCAGCACCCTACACAGGACCCTTGACTGGTTCTTCCAGCACCCTACACAGGATCCTTGACTGGCTCTTCCAGCACCCTACACAGGACCCTTGACTGGCTCTTCCAGGACCTTTGACTGGCTCTTCCAGCACCCTACACAGGACCCTTGACTGGCTCTTCCAGCACCCTACACAGGACCTTTGCTGGCTCTTCCAGCGCCCTACACAGGACCCTTGACTGGCTCTTGCAGCACCCTACACAGGACCCTTGACTGGCTCTTCCAGCACCCTACACAGGACCCTTGACTGGCTCTTCCAGCAACATACACAGGACCCTTGACTGGTTCTTCCAGCACCCTACACAAGACCCTTGCTGGCTCTTCCAGCACCCTACACAGGACCCTTGACTGGCTCTTCCAGCACCCTACACAGGAATATTGACTACTTTCCCACCACCCTAGACATAAATATTTACTGCTTTCACACACATCCTAAAAACAACTCGTGTTCCTTATCTCCCACTCACTCTACACACAACTCATCTGGTTCCCACCCACTCTTCAGACGCTTTCTTAATCAGCCTTGACAGGACTCTAACACCCAACTCAATTGTTCCATTCCATCTGCCCTAAACATGACTTAACTGGCCTTCCCATGCACCCTACACAGGAATCTTGACTGGTTTTCCAATCTATATCACACATGGCTGATAAACCCACTAACTCACTCATACACATAGTGGTATTGATCCAACTACCAACCCATACACGCTTACCCACCTATCTTAAAAAATTTAAATAATAAAGTTTGATTTTTCATCACAAATAACTTTGGTATAAAAATAATTATAGAACTTGTTTCCTTAAAATTGCACTATCTAGATTGTGATAAAAATGATGACAAGCATAGTTAGGTTAAATGACACTATTCTTTAATTTCCCTAGTTTTATCTGCGGTGATCTCTACTTTTAAATTCAGTAAAATAATTTTTAAAATATCTTGAAAACAATTATAAACGTACACCAATTGCTGCTTTTGATTGTTTTTGTTATGAGGCTTAACCTACAATGGTTAAACCCATTATTGTTATAAAATGTTCAGCCCTTATTAAAATTTGTCAATTTCCATAATATCCTTCAATGCCAATTTTTCATGTTTTTGCAGGTGTCAGCTATTATAGATGTAGACATAGTGCCGGACACACAGAGGCGAGTTCGACTGCTGAAACATGGCTCGGAGCGTCCATTAGGGTTTTACATCAGAGACGGAACGAGTGTGCGAGTAACGCCAAGCGGACTAGAGAAGGTGCCTGGAATCTTCATCTCCCGGTTAGTGCCTGGTGGCTTAGCGGAGAGTACAGGACTATTGGCCGTCAACGATGAGGTCATCGAAGTCAATGGTATTGAAGTTGCTGGGAAGACTTTGGATCAGGTGGGATGATTTGTTTATTACTACCATTTATTACAGTTAACAATAATGTACATTATATTGCAACGGTTATCAAATATATCAAAATAAAAATGTGCCTCAATATGTTAATTCAAATCACTCACACAGACTATGAGAACGATATCTGCAACTCAACCTCTTCACTTATGAACTCACCAACTGAATAAAATGCATGTTTCATAAGTTTCGTTTCAATCCAGCCTCAAAGGATTTTTGGTTCTGTTCATTTTTTAAGAAATTAGGGATGTAGTTCAGGACTCAAACTACAGTTAAAGTAGACATTTGTTTCACCGCAGCAGTCCGGTGTTGAGCTATACATAAGGTAGTGGCTCCCTCTATCTTGTATTGATGAATTTCCACACCTTGTATCAGCTTGAACTTGAACTGACAATGCAGGACAGTCTCCAGGATGAAGAGACATGGAAATATAACCCCCTAAGCGCGGGCTGACGTTCATATGATGGCACGTAGTTGTACCGCTAAAATTGATGACACGTGATATTCTCTCAGATGCTGGTATCTAATCGTGGTCTGACAAACTATTTGGAGATAATTCCAATTTGAGACCGATATACAAGTATTGTACAGCAATACATAGAACATTGTTGATATTTATTTTTTTGTCGCCGTGAGTTGTACATTGTGTTTTGCGTCAGCTGTTTTTAGGCTGGAATATTACGGGAATCTGTATGTTGTTTAATTGTCTGTTATGTTTGGTTATCCTTTTCTTTGTATTTTTGTTATTATTTTATTTGTAAACAGTTTATTATGATATGCACTTGAGTTTCAGTTTTTATTATTGTATTTTTACAACAATGGCGGCTCGTCAAAGTGAAATTGACAGATAGATAGTCCACTAAAAATGTTTATGATTGCCTCTTTATTCATTTATATGTAACATATTAAAATTAAACAGTTCTTATATTTTAGTGAAAGTTTTAATTAAATTGACCAACAAATAAACTATATAAAAAAAAAAAATAACTAAAAACAATTTTTTATACTAAAGACGCATTTCACTGACTGAGTAGGTAAAAAAACTCCCACGGCAGGGTTCTGACCGGCTTTAGAAATATTTTTGTCAAAGGGTCAAGAATAAAAGCCAAACTCTCTAGAATTCTTACTGTTTTTATTTTTTAAGTCTGAATAACTTATTAAAATTGTTCACGTTAGAACAAGCTCCCCATAGAACAATTAAATGTCATAAAAGTGGAAAAATTAAGCTGAAATAATTCATCAACTTCATTACTTGTGTGTAAAACTTAGATTTATTGCATGACACAAATATGTCTTTTGCAACTTCCGAGTAAATAGTTTCGATTTGTTTTTCCCAGGTTAAAAATTGATCAAGATATAATGCCAAGAACTTTGATGATTTAGCGTCATCAAACATTTTATCAGCTGTCATTACCGTAGGCTTAAGAAATGTTGTATTATGAGGTCTCTGATTAAAATGATTGTAATTAGCTTTTATATTATTCATTTTTATATTTCTATAAATATATTTAATATAAGAATTTATATAAATTACTGAATTTCCTTTAAAGCAGAAAGTTGTGTTGTCCGAGTACTGAATACTTCACCATTGACGTGCTAATTTTGTTGTATATTAAAAACTATACAGGGACAAGAATATATACAAATGACTTGTATGTACTGTAACTATGACAGTATTACATACTTAGGGTGACCGAGGTGACTGAGAAACTTGCTATTAAATAACTGGACAGGATGGCTACTCATCGTGAATTTCGGGAAAACCTGGAATTATGCTTGAATTTTACGGCGCCTTGGAAAAACCTGGAAATATGCTTGAATTTTGGTAACCATCGGGAATTCTCGTCGAGCGAGACGAGAGTAATCCGATGACGTCAGCAAGGCTCGGACTTCGAACTCCAGGGCTCCAGTTAAACTCAAGCGATAAGTTCGGGAAACCTCGTCAATCTTCGTATGATTAAAGACACGAGTCGACTCGGCACATTGATGTGTTCAAAATAATAGTTTGACAAAACGGTTGCAACCGAAACAGTTTTGAAGTCAAAACAGTTGAATGAAACTGTTGCAGACAATATGATAGCTTCACCCACTGCATTTTGCCGAGGCCAGCACGCAAATCAATCCAATGTCAAGCGTCGCCTCTTAGATTTGTTGACATTCTGTTGCAACTTACGCTGCAGGTTAAAGTTGCGACTAAACTTTGGAAGTTTTCGCTTTGTTCTATTGATATCCGATTACGCCCACTGTTGCTGTCTGTTCTACTGCAGCTATTTGCAAAATGTTGAAGCGTATTGGTGCTGAATTATTGTTTCAATGAAACTGTTGCGTTCTTTTTAAATAACGAAATACATCGACAACAGGCTGGGTGAGGATGGGCTAATGCATTTGTTTTGTTTACGTTTACCATTACTGGCAATAACAGGTAGGCAACAAGAAGAGGTAATGTGTAAGGTAATTTTTTACCAGCGAAGAGCGTGTTTTTTAATTAACCTTCCAGTTTATTTATTCAGTTACTATCAATAAAATGCAGAACGTTTACTTAAACAATTTATTGTTGATAAAAACATTAATATAAAGTTCATTGGATATTGTTTCAAGTGTGGAACGTTTTGTGTTGTAGTTTATTGACTTAAAGGTCTAGGCCTACTAACTCTAAAATCGAAATTTTTGACAAAGAGTTTTAGTTTTGTGTGAACTATTATTTATTAAAACCAAGGTATTTATGCAGTTTCTTGCCACCAAACAAATTTGGAACATTTTGCTTGAAATGGGCCTAGAATTGGCTGTATTTTCTCGAGATATGCATTTTATTCCGCGGAAATAACATACTTTACCAAAAAATTCGAAAAAACCAATATCACAACCTTTAGTATATTTGTCATATTTCCGTTAATTTAAATGGTATTTTAATCATCTTTTTTATTTTGTTGTGTTTTTTTGGTCTATTACAAATATTTCTCGAGATATAAAGGAAAAACTACTATCGCGGCAAATCGCGATTAGCGGCCATTATACGATCATTATATACAACAACTATTAATCACAAAAATCGAATTCACCTATATTCCTGCCGGAGTGATGGCCGGCAGGCCATCACGGAGACCAAACAGTCGAATTTAACGCAAATTACTAATTTTTTGTTGAATAAATAGACAATTAGGATAAGTTAGGTTATGTTTGGTTAGGTAAGTATAAAATGCATTTTTCAGGCTGAATAAATAATTTTACTGCAAACACAATTATACATTCGTATTCAGCTTTAAAAAATGTGAAATGGAAAAGAAATTTGACGAAAAAACTATTTTTAAAACAGTTGTTATTTTCACTATCAGATAAAAAAATAGTCTTTTCGATTTTCCATTAAAAAAGAGTTTCTTGCGGATGAAATCAACCTCTCAAAAAACTCACATTCCACCACTTTTTAACAAGAAATTGTATTTTCAGAGGTGACAAGAAATCACATAGTTAACAAAACATGTAAAATGAAATAAGTTGTCGAAAAATAACGATTTTTAAAAATGTTGGTTTTTTTCATATACTTATCAGATAAAAAACTAGTTTTGTTTTCAACTCATTATGTTATTGATATAACAGTAATTAATTAAAGCTGGATCAATCGCAAATAGTCCGTAGGCTTATTATTAAAAATTGTATTAAAGTAAGTTTGGCATATCACTAGATTTTGAGCCTACTTATCAATGAAATAAAAATTGTAGGTAACTGCTAATTCAAACCTAGGATACTTATACAATAATTAAATTTCTTTATAACCTACAAGATTATTGACAGGCCTAGCTATAAAACATGTGCTTTTTTATGTATTGTACTATAATGAGTGACTACATCGATTCAGAAATATATTACTCTGTAAGTGCGTCTTGAATTTTGTTTGAAACCCCTTGTAAAAAACCTTGAATTATGCTTGAATTTTTTTAACTTGGTTGAGTAGCCACCCTGCTGGATAAAACACTTTATTAATTTAAAGGAACATTATAGGACATATTGACTATACAACTGTTGGGTTACAAGTGGACTGCACACTCCATGAGGGGGTTGTGTATTTCTATAGAAGATTAATTTTTAGGACTTGAACTTCTGGGGGTTTAGAGAACAGGCTTGAATACCAATGGTATCTCCGTGAAGTGTAAATATAGCTTCCACCTGTAAAAACAATATTAGCCAAGAAATTTGGTTCCTGTACACACCTACTTATCATCGTTTCACAGAATTCTACACTTCTCTTAAAATCGTCTTCCAAAAGCTCCTGAACTAATTTTTTCTTTTGGTGATAGTGGTTTTGTTTTGACTTTTAACATTGAAAAATGGCTTATACCAGTTGTATAAGTTAATGCAATTCTTCTTCATGTATATGGCTTTTCGGCAAGACTTTGTAATATTTCTATGAATCTTTGTTTGTAGCAGACTTAAGTCTACCACTTCTTTAACAGAACTGCCTTCTTTGAAACGTTGAACTGTTTTACATAGGGTAGACTTTGATATGGGCGGTCTGTCTGGAAAACTGTTATTAAATAAATGCATAACTTGTTCAAATGTTCTTAAACGGTCACTGTATCATCAGCTGAGTTATCCTTTCAGTTTCAATCAGAGACATCCCAATCACAAACTACATAGTTAGTATTGATAAAATGTGTGTTAACAACCAATTTAATGCATTGTACGAATCTTCTCTTGGACTTCACAAAGATTCACTGTTAAATATCTAAAGAGGAAATGATTTTTCCTATAAACACAATCTACCTTTAGATTAGACAAGACACAGAGTTCAATTTAAAGTTGGAATGGCAACAGAATATTTACTGATTTATATTGCTGAAGACAAACTTATAACACAATGGATTGTTGATTTTTTCACAATGACTTTAGAATCACAGGCCGACCTGTGATCACAGCTCCGAACGAAACTGCTCACTAATCACTATACTATTCCGCTATTCCAGCGCTTTCCTTTGTCAGGACAGCTCTTCTGCTCATCAGCTCAGAGCTATATTGGAACAGTACAATCTTTTCCCACCAGTTGCGTGTCACATCATACAAAGCAATCGTGACTCGCCCAGCGATCCTTTCCCACGCTTTTATTTAAATAAGTATAAATTATCTATTACAATCTCGTTCAACCATTATTATTATTATTATTATTATTATTATTATTATTATTATTACTATGACTTCTTCTTTTATTAAAACTTTTTCTTGCTTATTATTTGTTTAAAGCTATTTTTTGTTAACCTACAAAACAGTAATTCTTTTGTTTTCAATGCGGATGGTATGTGTTTGTTTTAAACTAGGCTCAAAATCAATACAAATAATTTGATATAAAATGATTATTTAAATTCCTCTCAGTTTAAATCTTGTTTAATGATATCATGGAATCACCTCGATATCAAATACATACCCTCAAAGCGTCACGATTGGTGAAGTAGGCCGTAGGTCTAAGTGATTTGACGTTCAAATCATTGTTGGAGCAAAATGAGCGGAATCACTGTTTGAAATCACAGGTCTTACAAGTGAGCAGGAACGGTTATCACTGTTCACTTAAAAGAACAGGTAATCCCATCACTAATTTTGAGTTTTTGTTGATGTTTACACTAGAGATGTGAATTACAGTTACTTTTTCGATAACCTGTTACGTAATTCTATTATGTTCTGATAACGTGTTATAACGATCCGTTATTTTTATAACTTTTTACTCTCAACGCGTTGATATTCCAGACAGTTATTCTGTTTCTGTTATGGCCTGATGTTACTTAACGGTTAGAAGCCTCGTTACGGCTGATCTAGACAACTTTTCAAGTTACCAAAGGTTATGAAGTTGAAGCAGAGATGAAATAAGTTTATTATGTTTGATATAGTTATGCCTTATGTTACGTTACAATGTTGATAATAAGTTACGGTCGTAGCAGCTTTGCTTGCCCATTACAGAGTTACTGTTCAAAGTTTGTTCTGTTATCGATAATTTAACTATAAATTGCAAGAGTCTTAAGTTTCATTCGTAGTTCAGCTTACTTCTCAGCACGATATATTTACTCTCCATTACCATCATGCGTTGCAGTTATATAAAGTCCGTTATAACAATATCATGCATTACGACTGGGAGTTACAAAAATAACAGAGTATTTCTTCTAATCTGTAAAATCTATAACAGGTTTCGTAAAATAGCCTGTTATAGTTAACGTTTCGTTAAATAATGTCCATATCTTGACAACTCAACTTGGCACATGGAAGTACAAATAGTAACGATGAAAACAATTTTAACCTTGATCAGTCGGCACGGCAGTTGTTATCCCTAGTTATACTCCAGCCGTTATAACTTTACCTCTGTGGGGAGCACAACATGGCAACATTGTATACCTTAAACGCTTGGCTCTTCCTGTCCCAAGGCTAATTTGTTTCCGGTCTAGATAAGTCAAAACTAGGACTTGATAGTTTTTATAAGTTAAAATTGTCTGATTGACTTTGTGTTTTTTGATATTTGTAAACAGTAAAAAATGTACTTCCCAGTTAAACACTAAAAGGTTTTAATTCCCATTAAAAAAAATAAATTTGTACCTTCCTAAATTCTTCCTAATTGTGAGTCACCGGATGTAAAATTTAGAGGAGGGCTGTAGTGGTCTGGATCAAACGTTGCCTATGTTGATTTTCCAGTTTAGTCCGCAAACCTCGGAGGTCAAGTTAGAACGCCTGAACTATAGTATTCTATTGACAATTAATTATTTTGTTTCTGTTAGTAGAAAGAAAACATTGTAGTCAATGATGGAATTTAGGTTAGCTGAGAAGAACATATTATTGTGTAACTACTGTTTTATTGATTTTTAGGTTTAACTTTCAATCGAACAAAAGCATTACGGTACACATTAACAGTTTTGTGAACTTTAGAAACTTGTAAACATTAGTATACACAGTACCGTGGGAAGTATAATAAAAATAAAATAAAATGGATTTTATTGACGAGACCAATCTCTTTCCACGACTATTGCTGTATTCTTTTATTATTAAGAAAATTAATTTAAGTTTGTCAGTTTGATTTGACTAAAGTTTATAGATCAACTTTCGCAGTAGAGTTGGGGATAAGGATATTATATACTGTACAGTGGATCAATACCACTGTACGTGTATGGGTAGGTGGGTTGGTCATTACCACTGTACGTGTAAGGGTAGGTGGGTGGGTCAATACCACTGTACGTGTAAGGGTGGGTGGATGGGTCAATAACACTGTACGTGTAAGGGTGGGCGGGTGGGTCAATACCACTGTACGTGTATGGGTAGGTGGGTTGGTCATTACCACTGTACGTGTATGGGTGGGAGGGTGGGTTATTAGTACCAGATCACAATTTTGTTTGATTTCAACATTTTAATTATTTATTTCGAATTTATTTTAGGCCTTTTTTTATAAGTTATGACAAATATTTCACATATTATTTTACAGTTTATTTAACATATATCTTAATGAATATCTATATTTAATCACTGATGCAATCATTTCTTACAATCTAAAACAATTTTCCAAACTTAATTAACTATTCAACGAACGAAATAAGTAGTGTTAAGTGTGTATTGTTTACTTCATTTCAGTGTTTTCATTTTTGAAAATTAAGGGTCAAATACTAGACTCAAAAAAAACTCGAGCTCTAAATTATGTCTCAAAACTCAACTTGACTCGAATCATAAAATTGCTACTCGCACATCCCTACTTTTCACCCTGAAAACAATGGCATATTTAAAACTCTAAAGGGTTGTACCAGATCAAGATACAGTAGAACCTCGATTAACCGGGGAGCTGATTAACCGTGGTTCGATCCGGTCGATTTTCTTACGAAGAAAAGATTTTTCCAGTTGGATTTAAGTTTTTGTTACAATAATGTTATGTACAGTACGGTACTTCTACTACGGTACGAATAGCCAAGCAAAGCAATACCGAACAGTTGCTATGACAACAAGATGCGCTGTTGTCTCTACGCAGCCTGCAGTGGGTGAGGGAACGAATGACAACAACCTGTTTTCGCGCCATCCATTTTGTGCTGCTATCCGTCTCTACCTCCACACCCGTCCAATAAATCAGTCAGTGTACGGATGTGTTTAGATTGTTATGCTAATGAGCTGTCGCGTGCGAATTTGATTAGTTTGATCCTTTTTATTTACGATCGTATTTTTTTACTTTGGGTGTAATTTTGTAAAGTGCGTAAGAATGTCTGGTAACAAGAGGAAACGTGTAGTTTTATCAATTCAACAAAAACTTCAAATTATTGAACATTTGGAAAAGGGGAGGGGTGCGAAAAGTTTGGCCGATGAGTACAATATTGGGGAACAGACTGTTAGGGATTTAAAAAAGAAAAAGATGGATTTGTTAAAGTTTGCAAGTGCTGCAGAGTCATCTTCGGGATTAATGAAAAGAAAAACAATGAAAAAAGCCACATTCGAAACTTAAGATAAAGCTATGTTGGAGTGGTTTGCGCAAGAACGTGCTTTAGGTAATTCCGTCAATGGTGTAATTTGTGCCGAAAAGGCCAAGGTTTTTTACGAATCTTTAGGTCTTGAAGGAAAGTTTGACGCGTCTTCTGGGTGGCTCTATCGATTTAAACAAAGGCACGGAATTCGGGAACTACACATTCAAGGGGAAGCATTAAGTGGTGATAAGGACGCGGCCGAGAAGTTTGTCGTCGAGATCAATGAGCTTGTGTCTGCAGAAAATCTTTTGCCTGAACAGATTTTTAATACAGACGAATCTGGCCTCTATTGGAAATGTTTGCCATCGAAAACATTAGTGTTCGTAAAAGAAAAAAATGCGCCTGGCCATAAAGCCAGTAAGGACAGATTAACCATAATGACCTGCTCCAATGCTTCAGGAACGAAAAAACTTAAGCTCGTAGTCATTGGTAAAGCCAAAAAACCTAGATCGTTTAAGGGAACAGAGGCAAACAATTTGCCAGTCCACTACTTCAACCAGAAAAAGGGCTGGATGAAACAAGTTATTTTTCAGGAATGGTTCTCTAAACATTTTGTTCCCCAAATCCGTGACTACTTAAGGTCACAAAACCTTCCTCAAAAGGCGCTTTTAATCTTGGACAATGCCCCCTCACACCCTAGTGAAACAATCTTAAAATCAGATCACGGAAAAATCATTGTGAAATATCTCCCTCCCAACGTGACAGCACTGATCCAGCCTATGGACCAAGGTGTCATCGCTGGAATAAAAAAAGTTTACAGAACTTCAGTTTTGAGAAAACTGATTGAGGAAGAGAACGATCTGAAATCATTTTTAAAAAAATTCACCATACTAGACGCTATTTATGAATGTGCATCTGTTTGGGAAAAAGTAAAAAAAAAAAAAAAACACATTGATTAGATCGTGGAAGAAAATATTTCCCGACATTGATGATAATGAGGATTTTACGGGGTTTGCTGAAGAAGAAATAACTTCAAATCAATTAGCAAATATGGCGAAGGCAGTGCCAGGTGGCGAAAGCGTGGACACTGAAAACATCGATGAGTGGTTCCAATGTGACAAAGACTTGCCATCGTTTGAGATGTTTAATGACGAAGAGATTGTGAGGCGCGCTATGCGAGAAGTGGAGAGCGAGGAAGAAGGAGACGAGGAGGAGGGCGAGGAAGGGGAAGGGGAAATGCCACCGAGACCCGTATCGCTCACAGCCACGGCGCTACACTCAATCACTTGGAATGTCTATTAGATTACTTGGAGGGTCAAGACGATTCTCTCTTAAGTGACAAGCTATTGTTACGGAAGCTACGGTCATCGATTGCAAGGAAAGAAAGAGGTGCAAAACGGCAAACAACGATGACCGACTTCTTCAAGCCGTCTGCTAATCAGTAATAACAATGCAGTAACTACTATAAACAGCGTAGTAAATATTTTGTAAATAATTTTCTTTTGACCAATATTTTAGTTTTATATCGAAAAGACATTCATGGATACTCTTCAAGCAGGTAAAATGTACTCTACACTTTAATTAAGCCTAGTCTACCTATTAAAACATGATTTCTTGCACTAAATTATGCATTTCAGTTTTTTTCTGTTATCAGCGGCTTAACCGTGATTTCATGTATCCGTGGCCCTTCTCCCCACCATTACCCCGGTTAATCGAGGTTCTACTGTATCAGTAGGTTAAAGATGTAGATTTAAACTTAAAATTTGTAATGAGAAGACAGTAATACGACCATGTCAATTAACATTGCCTTTTCACCTTCAAAACAATGGTGTATTTAACATTCAAAAGGGTTGTACCATTTCCAAGATATTAGTAGGTTGAAGATGTAGAGGTGGGCTTAAAATTTGTAATGAGAAGACAGTCATGTGACATGTCTATTAAAATTGCCTTTTCACCTTAAAAACAATGGTGTATTTAAAATTCAAAAGGGCTGTAGCGTTTCCAATGTGAGAAATATTTAAAGGAATTTTCAATAATTATCAATACTAAATTAGACTAATAGATTTTTAAAGAAAAAAAACAAAATATAGGAAAATTAGACATATTGCATGACCGTCTTCTCATTACAAGTTTTAAGCTGACTTCTATAACTTTAAACTACTGATTTCTTGGAAGCAGTACAGCCCAAGCCCAATTGAATTTTAAATACAACATTGTTTTCAGGTATTTACTATATTGATAATTTAATTTTTCATTATTTATTGTAAAACAAATTCAGATATTTTAAATTAAGTTTATTTGATTGTGAACTTTTGTAGGTAACAGACATGATGGTAGCAAATAGTTGGAATCTTATAATTACTGTGAAGCCGGCCAACCAGCGAACAGTGGCACCTCGGCGAGGATCGTTTTCTCGCAACAGTCAACTATCCTCTGGCTCACAACAGTCGGCCCAATCTGTGGCCACGACAACGGGCTCAGATGATGATGCTTACGACAGAGATGAAGTTGTCGACCTCACTAACACATCGCTAGAGCAACCTACTGTTCTCCACCTCTAACTCGTATCATTTGTCCTGAAAATGTTATAATTACTTTTCTACATCAAGGTTTATGAAACCAGAGACAATATATAATGCCGTCCAAAGTTATTTCGATGCAGTATTCCACACAACTATTATTCAATGCACTTTTATTGATAGTATCTATAATTTGTATGTAGTTTTCACATTGTCTACGATTCTAGATAAATCAACTGTTATTTATTAGTAGCATATAAAAAATCAGTGATGCAATTATTTATGTCTGAAATTTGATCAACTATACTATTGTAAAAAAATGCTAACTCTTAAATAGTAAACACTGAGTCAATCTGCTGGATCGATAGGAGAGTCACGGTAGCTTGTATATTTTTGTTATTAGATGCTTTATCTTATTACTGTATCAGGATTTCCCATAGGAAGGACTGCACACCTGTTAACAGTATTCTAATAGGTAGTTTTCTACTTAATATAACAATTGAAGCTAAAAAATAGTTGATTTATAATTTTATATTGAATTTTTTTAGGGTATCATTTTTTTATCTGAACATGTGCATTTTTAATCAGATGTTCCATTGTTTTAAAGTACCAGAAATATTTTATTGACTCATGTTTCTGATATATATATATTTAGAAGAGTAATTGTAATCGAGTATATTTTAAGTTTGTTCCATCATTAGCTTGAGTATTATTCATGCTGACCAAAGTAAATACTTCATGCATTATAAATGTTCAAACAGATTCATTTGTATAATTTTAAGTTAATGCATTTATTTCCAAGTTGTGCCTTAACATATTTGCAATTATAGGTAATGTTGATTGGTTAAAGTCAAAACAAGTTGGTTCTTTATACCATCTATACTTTCTTTTTTTTATCAACCTTAGAAAATTAACATCACATGCTTAACTAAACAATAAGTTAGTCATTTATTAACTGCAAAACATATACTGATTTGTTCTTACATATGTGAAGCATGCATCTATTTGTATTTTAGTCTGCTTAGTTATTGATGTTGCTACCGAAAATTAATCCATTTATAAACTTTATAAAATTCTTGTTTCAATATATTGACCTATTTTCAGAGTTTGTGATCATTTTATAATATATTTAAAGGGTAGATATTATGTAATTAAATTTGGAATAAAGGGGTATTGTTCCAAGGGGTATAAAAGGGGTATTGATGGTATTAAGAATTTGACAGTTTATAACCAATTTTGATAGAAACTCATTCCAAATATGGAAAATATTCTTGATGGAACAAACAAACTCTTCAGTTATTTTCTTTACTAATTTATTTTAAAAATTAATTGTGTTACGTGTGATTTTATGAGTTTATTGACTGTTGCAATATAATTAGCTAAAAGAAAATTTGAAATTGCATATATGCAGATGCATGACTTTAGATGAAAAAATTAACTGACTACAAACCCACAGGCATTTAATAACTATGACAATGTAAATTCAGTAAATTACAATAATACACAAATTAATACTAAACAGTGACTGTCAGAGTTGGTCAAAGTGTGTCTGATGAAATATTGAAAAAAAATGAATTTCATCAATGGGCAGTGTCATCTTTGATGTGAAGTTGCAGTAATTTACCATTTTATTTCCTAAATTAACATATTTTTAGGCAAACAAAAATTTGATACCATCATGAAAGGAGATAAAAGATTAGTTTCTGTATTATTTAGCACCATCAGCTCTCCTCTGAAGTAGGTAAATAAGGTATTCCATTGTGGCAAAAAAGATGAAGTTAAATGATAGCGTGCATGACATGTTCATCATGCATCTGCGATTAAGACATTTAGATTTGGAAATCCTGGTACTAATCAAAATAATATATTTTTATTTATGTCATCAAATTAAGACATTTTAATTTTCTAAATAACAGCAGCACAAATTTTAAAATTAATTGAATATTCACATGAGAGAACTTATTCATGCACTTAAAATATAGTGAAAATTGTGAATATAGAGTCGTTATAGTTATGTGTTTTAAGTGAATGATTTTGTGGTCAGCCCCACAGTTAAAAAACTGGAGCCCAGACAGATCCTCCCTTAACAATAGATCTGTTTTTTACTTATCACCATTGTCCAAGTTCCATATTCTTTCTGTCATTGCTAAAAAAGTTAAAGATTGTCTTATTTTACCAGGCGAAGTTAGTGCGAAGAAGCCCCCTCTAACACTTAATCTGGGGGTCACTGATTTAAACAAATGGTCATACAATTACCTATAACATTTTGTCTAGTTTTACCAAGCAAAGAAATCCAATTCATTGAATAATGATTTAGGACACGTTTCTCGCTTTTTAGCATTTCATTTTGCAATTTTAGAGGAAAACTTGCTTGTACTTCAGTCTTTAACAATGGAGCTGACAATAGATTTATTCAGGATATATGTCTCTGTCATGCTTTTTAATCCTTAAATTATTTTTAAGTTCAGTGTTGTTTTAGAACTTCCTTGAATTTATGTTTGCACAACTCAAAGTTATTTCATTTAAATAGAATTTAGACAGATTATTTAACACTTTGTGTACAGCTGACAAAAAACTTGTTTATGAACTGAGCTAGCTTTAAATGTAAAATAGGATTTTTAATGGATGATTTTACGTTTGTTTTTCCTACCTGGACTATAGCCACTTTTCTTAAGGTAAAATTAATATGATCACCTCTCATGACTTGCCCATGAGAAAAATAAGTATGGATTTTGTTAATGATGGATCATTTCCATTTTTTTCTTTTTCTTTTTTTCGGCTCCGGTTCGGTTCTTTGCTGAAATCGGTTCTCGGTTCTGAGTACTTTTGGAGAAAGTCTCAGAAAACTTTTCTAATACATTTACGCCAGTGAATCAACTAATTATGTGAAATCAGTCAGTAAAAACAGTGCATAATATTTTGGCATTTTCTCCAGTACAATACACCCTAAAAACCTATAAAATGACATACAATATTTCCAATATCTAGAGAATTGGTAACATTTTATTTATTCTCAGGGTATGATTGTTTACATTTTTTGCATTAAGTATTTACTTTAAATTTAAAACTATACAATTTATCTAAATGGAATATAATGCTCAAATTAGCGTGCAATTGAAATTTACCTAGATGAAATTACAAAACTTGTAAGTCTAGACAAAAAATCACAATTGATTGAAATTACCACAACTAAATTTAAGAGGTTGATTTAATTGTAATTTGTCAAAAATAAACAGCAAAAACAAATAATATAATTAATTAAACAAAATATTTTACTAACTATTGAAGAAAAAACTATTTTTATTAACTATTGGTTCTTTTCTTAATTCATGATAATACTGAATTAAGAAAATATAAATGCTACTCACATTCATAAAAACTATACAGCCAATTACATTAATAATAACAAATGTTTTTAGAAATTACAGTATATATTTTGTTTGACATTTAAGAAATAATTAACTATTATGGGTCAGTAAATGTTAAATCAATGCAATTTAAAACATTAATCCAATTTAAGACTTTGTAAAGAGAAAAAAATAATTAAAATAAAATTTAGCTATTTTAGTAAAAACTTTAAAGACCCATTTTGTTTAGTTTTGACACAATATTAATCTTAAACCTTTATTTTTCAACCCTATTCCCTAGGTTTTTTATGGATTTTTTTTTTCATTACGAGTCTAAATAAATAAACTTTAATATCTTAGTTCATCATTAAAACCTTTTATTTTTCAAAATTTACAATAAAACTAGGAGGATAATTGATTTCAGAATATTAGATGAGTTGTAAACAGAATGGAATGTTTCCACAAGGTATTTTTATCAGGCAGGAAGTGATAAGAAAGGGTTGAGATAAGCTCAGGAAAGGAGGACTGGACTCTTGAACAAAATCTGAATGGCTACAATTTACGCTTTTGCATGTGAATTCCTGTTCATTAATGTTATCTGTCTCTTTCACTTGCTGATAAGGAAGTGGCCAGACTATGGGCGAATATTTTCTGACTTACATATTTTGTTTATCTCCTGGCTAAGTCATGTACTGATAAGGAAGTGGCCTTCTACACAGATATTTTCTGACAGTGATATATTGTTTATCTTGTGGGATGTCATTTAATTGTCCTGTTTATCAGCACTTTTCACACCTGAAACATCTGATATGAAAGCCATCTCCCCATTTATGTTTTTCAAGAACTGGAACTGCAGAACCCCCTCGGTTTCGGTTCTTTTGTCAATAACCTCTTTTGTCAATAACCGGTAGAACCGACTTTAGGGACGACCCATCCCTAGTTTTTGTATTAATTCCACTTTATTAAGTTGTGCTGCATATATTATATTTGTTTTAAAATTCCACATCAATATGTTAGAGTTTTTTAGATGTAGATCTGGTTAAAATATAAATTTAACAGGTGAAGTATGGAATTTCAAGTCTATTGTAAAGATAGTTTGCTGGCGCCCTATCTTCCTGGCCTAGAGCTCTCTAACGTAACCTCAAAAATATATTATTAGGTGGAATCTTTGTTCCATGCATTATGATTGTATCCACATAAATTATAAACTCTTTCATTTATACAATTCATTGAGAAATATAATTCTGTAAGATAAACATTTTCATTTGATTGGCAATTTAATTGCTTGAATTATAAACACTTCACCATGCACTGTATTTAATACACAATAAATATTAGAGGGTGTCCATAAACAACCACCTCAGATTTCACCACATGCTTTGGTGGACCAATTTATCGAAGGACCATCATGTAACATATTTATGTACTCTTCTTTTGCTTAGGCTTCTGTCTTTATGTTTATTCAAAATAACAATTATACTTTTGAAGGAATTTTAGATGTAGTATAGTAAAAATTCTGAGTAAAATTCATTCTTAAACAAACCTTAACAAATTATTAATGAGTTTACTGGGTAGTTATTTAAGTGGTTTTAGTAGTTTTTAATGCTACTGCATGGATTATATTTTATTTGGCTGCACACAGTAAAAATACATCAGTATTTTTACTTATCAAATCATGTAATGATTGTATAGTTTGGGACACCTTGATTATATACATCTCAATAATGCTGTAAAGTTGTGTTGACTGTGAGTAAAGTGTGTAGTTTGCAGTGTTGATTATAAACCAAAAGGTATGAGATAGGGAGATAGCATTCGTGATATAATGCCGTAACCCAGCTTATTAGAGTAGAGACGAGACATAGCTATGTATTCTCAGGTTGACCGAACGACCACTCAGTTGTCATCATTATACCGGCAGTACTGGACTGATGCAGAGTGGCTTTGGCTGAGACTCAACCAAAAATAGACATATATCAAGAAAACCAGACACAGATGTGATTGTGATCACATGGTAAATCGTATGTCCTTGAACTACCCTGGTCATCGGAAGTTACCTGATTATGTTTAGACATGAACTTCTTGAAGTAAGTGCCTGGAAACTGAACATCTAGCTAGGATTGATACATGACTAGTTTCTGCTCTCATTTAGTAACAAGACTATACAGTAATCCACATTTTCCTACATGCATACAATTTTATGCCTATAAATACATACAAAAAGTGTCCGTTTATGTTTTATATAATTTACAGGATGTAAAAATGAACAAACAGATCACTATACAATCTGTTTTATATGTATTTTTGATTAGACTGACTGGTTGAGTGCTGAAAGTATGCAACAATACTTCAGTCGAGTATAAACGTGTCCATGTGGTCATTGTTCTCTAAGATTATAGTTCGTGCATTTTAGAGGAAACACTTTCCTCACATTAGTGTCTGGTTTTTTTTCTAAAATTGTGTAGGGAACATTCTTACATATTTATTGTAAAAAAAGCAATATCGTAGAAATAAATACTTTAAGGAACTTCTGTTCTACTCTTAAGCATAATGTACGGCCTAGCCTGTGACTTTGATTGTCCATCCATTAACTACTAAAGTATGTGTCATCAATTAGTTGGTAGATGTTAAAACATTCCATTGTTGAAATAATACATTCCTACTTTGTAAATAGTTATTGTGATTTTCTTAGTTATTTTTAAAATAGGCATTTCAAAGGCAATATAATTAAATAAGGGTCAACAATAAATGATTGGTAAGCAATTAAATAATTCCATCGTTAAAATATTACATTTGTATATCACAAATAGTAACTATAATTTTGTTAGTCATTCTATTTAATAGGTAATCCAGAGGCAATGTATTAATTTTGAATATTTTTTATTTAGTTGATTTAGAAATTTAATTTCAACTACTGTCAGTTTTTAATTGAACAATTCATTGAGTTTGCTTTCCTAACAAGTATTTAATTTAAATATTATCATTTCCATGAGTGAATGTAGGTAATAAATTGTTATTTATTGTTATATAATTCAACTGTTTCATAACTAATAACAAATTATTGTAATTTTACGGGTCAATTTGACACTTCACTCAAAATTGTAACGTCAAACTAAACAAAGTCATTATTACTTTTTATTAATTTCATGTTATATAAAAACTGATGATTTTCTATTATAATCGAGATAATTGAAAAAAAAGTAAGAAAATCAGCTGTAGAAAGCAAACTCAAAACAAATCCTCAATAACCGTCCATTCTCTGTGCCTCTTATTAATTAATTGAGACTTAATAAACACCAATTGTTTAAATGCAATAAAATATTGTTACAGGGTTATTTATTGCATTGTTAAATTGTTGTTTGTGTATACCAGTGAATGTTTTTTAGGTATATTTTAAGAAGCCTATGTGACTAAATGTCTTGAACTGTCCAAGTGTATGCTATTTTAACTAAGTCCATTATTAGTTAGTTATTCCGTTTAAATCCTGCGTGTGTTGTCAAAATGTACTTAATGATAATTTTTTATCAATATAAAAATTTATATCTGGAAACTCGAGAGGGAAATTTTCCTCCTTAACCTTTTTAATTTAACAGATGGAAATATATTTTATCGGTAAATATTCTTAGTTAACTTGTTGGTAATATTTGTTTAAAGGTATGGCAGAAATAATTGATGTACATAATGGCTAAATGAAAACTAAGATTGCTTAATATTTTCTGAAAGGAAACGAAATTTTATTTTAGTTTCAGTCATTTATTTAGTTCTAAAAATATAATACAATTCTTCATGAACTGTAATCAGAAAACCCAAGTGCAGCTGATTTTTTAGTAGCTAGTGGTGTTAAATATAAAAACTGACACAGCCCTGAGGTTTACTGCCACAGACGAAAAAGGAGTATTTCTAACTTACAAGAAGAGACATGACAAGGTCGACTCACAACAAACTATCACCATTTTTAATTTGATTTACATCCAACAAGATGCTCCACCATGTCATTTAATTCCTTACATCATTTGCTAGATTATTAAAAAATTCTCTTTCTGTGTTTAGAGTCGGTACCATGTTTGAGAAGAGTTACATACTATTTTCAGTAGTATCCATCATGATAGGCTGGTAAAGATGACATTTCTACCGCTGTAATGATTGTAGGAGCACCCATTTGCAATCGCATGTGGGCGGGCACACAAGCACTATATTGTGCTTAGGCTCTCTGATTGCAGAAAACGAAGCATTCACAAAAGCCTTTTAGAACTAAATAAATTATTGAAACTATATATATTAAGTGAGAAGATAATAAGATAATTTAGTTTATTTTCTTTTTTGGGTTTTATTTATCCTTGATCTGTGGCATCAGTTATTTTTATCACACCTTACAAGTGCTTTTTACCAACATCTGCAATGTGCATTTAAGAGCTTCTATGATAACAAGTTGATTTTAAATATATTTCATTTTAAAAAGCTAACTTTCCTGGTTTATTCACTTATTTTAAAAGCATTCACCTTTTCACTGTCATGGCATTTTAATTAAGTCAGGTTTATATATCTTATTTAATGCTCACAGTTTTTATTACCAAGTTGAAATGTTGTGCACTTCACAAGGTTTATAAACATTTTAAAATGAAGGACCATTCAAAGTGAAAGACGCATTAACAACACTCTCTGACATTTCAACACCATCATACAAAGAGAATAGACAGAATTGTTATAAAAAAATTATTTATACAAAGTTTATTAATAAATAAATAATATAATAGAATTTATAATAGACATTAACAGGATATTGTTTCTGACATGATTTTAAGTATGTTTTACAAGGTGTATAACTAGTGATATTTTTTATGTAAAGTAGATAATCAGGGGCTGTCTTTAATGTTTCTGCGGGTAAATATGTTGACACTGGACACTATCATATCTGTAAGTTTGTGTCAAGGTAGAATTGGTGCTAAGCACGTCAGCTGTTTATATCTGCCATGCACATATCACATTATTATGCTATTCCCAAGGTCATATGTTTGTTTGTCATAACTGTTTAATATATTTTTTGAAAAATAACATTATAGCGGATATATCAACAATATGGTGTTACTTTGGTCATATTAGACTTAACAAAATATGTGTGGTAAACGTTGTTATAAAAACATCGGTCCCTCAAAGACAATTCTGTTACTATTTTATAGATTGAAAAAAGATCAACATTTATTATTAAAAAGTTACTCCTAAATTAATTATTTTTCGAGACATCCGTGTGACAACTTGCAAAAAATAATGTTTATTGTTTCATATGCTTGGAAGTTCACAACGAACACCCCAGTGCAATCAAGGTCAGTGTTTCCAGAGAGCATTAGGCTGATTGGAAGCAAATTTTACTTTTGCAAGGTCGTACATAACTCTTAAGTCCTCTACTGCTCTCTCGGTTCAAATCGTCGTCAAACCTGCAGATATGATGTGACCGCTGTACAGCTCTCTGATCTTATAATGATTTGTATTGCATTTAACAGCGTTAGTTAGGGTGGCAGTGAATAACTTTAAACTGAGTTAAAAACAAAGTACTCCAGCAGTGGGTTTGAACATTTTTCTATGTACGTATTTTCTAAATAAATGACAGTGATATTGCCACACTAAAAATATATTTGATTGTCTCTGAGATACATGTACCAGATAAACAAAATTGGTTCACTAGCCTTATTGTGTTGTGTAGCTAAACCATTAAAACGTAATAAATATTATTTATTAAGCATATTTTAAATCATTGAAAATAATGTAAAATTTAGTTTTTTATTGAATGTAACACAAGATACGATTGTGCAAGGCTAAATGTGAAATAACGTTACTATCTAAATAATTATACTTAAATGTTGGAGTGCAGCTTTTCAACTATAAAAAACTTTATGTAGATGGCTTTGATCATTTAAACACACATTCTTAAATAAATTTGTATGAATGTAATAAATAGTTAGCTTGTAATTTTTCTCATGTTCATGTACTTAAGCACAGCCATATAAAAAAATATTTATTTTTATAAATATTCCGTTTTTAAAGGATTCTGTAAATATATTTAGATTGTTATAACTTATCTTGTTTAGTTTATAGTAAGTTTTTTATCACATTGTTAGTTATATTTTTGCTGAGACATTATTGCTTATCGATTTTAATTATTACATTCCTTTTTATGCGAGTTGTGTTCTGTTGGATTGTTGTTCTTACTTTAAAAAAATTTTTTAGTATTCATATTTGTTATAAAATTTTGAACACCCTTTTTGGTGGATGCTAAAATTTCCACTTGTTTTTACCTTTGAATTAAGAGATTATTTTGTAATCCTTACTTTAAAAATAATATGTAAATGATATTCTCTATTCAGCATCACTTATTTGATGTACATTTTTGTTTGTTAAGACGGTGAGTTGTGACCAAAGATTTTATAAAATGTCTAAGAATTTAAATTGAATTTTTTTATTATTGAAAGAAATAGTTGATTGTTCCTAAACTCAAGATGATATGCTATAACAAAATTATTTCCATTCATTTTTAGAGACAAATTGTAAATAGAATACTGTTCCTATATGGATAAACTCTTTTATACTTATGATTTTTGATACTATTTATAATGTATGTTTCAAAATGTATAAATTGAAATGCAGCTGGTTTTATTAGAAAAGGCGAGTTCGTTGTGCGTTAAGTAAGATGGTGCTTCCAACAGAAACTCGTTTTATAAATGGTCCATTAAGATATTTTAGAGTTATATGTTATCATAAGAGTTTTGTATATATAATATTAAATTTTAAACCCATTATTTGTTGATATTTTATTATTTACCTCATTAATATACCTTTCCTTAAATTGGAAAAATATAACAATGATTGAATTAAATAGCTTACCTAAAATATTCCAATTTCCATCTATAAAGCTTAATGAAGTTTATAACATAATACTTAGGGTACTTAACATTCCAAATTCATATTCACCCATATCTTGACGATTGGTGTCTTAAGAATAAATAAAAACAAATAAAATCTGGAACTTGTCTTCAAAAATGGTTCTAGGGTTAATTTTATGTAAAATATCATCTCAATTGTGTCACTGGTAAACACGTAATATAATACTGTTTAGAAATAATCTACACTAATAGAAATAAATCCCACCCAAACAAAACTTAATCGGATGAAAATGTAAGCTCATTTAAAAAAATGACCTCACCAAAGGTTCACCAACTCCATTTTGGTGAACTAAAAATGTTACAGTATACAGCCTATATATTTATAAAACTATACTTATTCAGAACAATGAAAATATTTTGCTTAGACACAACATGCAGAAACAATCATTACGATAGATTGACATGAAAGGCTGTACGTCAAACAATAGAAATTAAAGAAAAACTTTGAAAAAATCCTACGTATATTGAATACAGTAGAGTCCTGGTAATCCGAAATAATTGGGACCGAACCTCTTTCGGATTACCGAATTTTTTGGATTAAACAGATTTTCCTAAAACACTTTTAATGAAAAAAATAAATAAATGATATGCCTAACATTAAGTACAGTATTTCAATTTTTAGCACAATAAGAGTGTATGATAGGAGGGTTTAATGAACCCTTTAATAGAAGACTACATTAATCTGACATACGATAAAACTGTTTTTCAAAATAAAAAGTTAGAGCCACTAGCCAAAATTGATCCCGGGTCCAGCTCTACTAGATGCCGTTGCATTCACCACTAGGCCACGTAATCAGCTGACGGACGTAGTTTTAGTATACTGTAACATATTTCTGGTGTTCTCACGCTTCCTCAATTGCCACTGTCCTCTAATTAAAAGTTTGAACTCGTGTGTTTACTATCTCAGTTATGTTATAAAACACACACAGACGATGCGACTGCCTTGATCTCGCAATAGGATACGTAGAGCAACACCCCTACGCGACCCCAGTAGATACGCCGTTTTTGAGATGCTGGTGTAATTTAGTTTCGAGGGAGAGGAATTCTTTCAAACTAAAGTAACATTTGAAAAGTTTATTAACAGTTAAGTACATGAAAAAAAAATCATTTTGTCATTTTTAGATTTATAAAGTAGTGGTTCTTACAGTAACTGCATTTTAATTTTTCCAAAATCTTTTGCCAATTTCTGTTTCAGATTAAGCGGACTTTCAGATTACCTAAGCTCGGATTAGCGGGGACTCTACTGTAGTTATAAGTTAAAAAAAAATAAAAATCTTTCTTGACTGAAAAAGCCGTATAGAACTATTTTATGAATTACACTCACAATTAAACTGTCTTGTCTTCTATAATTTTAAGCTAGATGTAGATGAACCATGTGTATTAACGCCATTCATGTATACTTTTGAACAGATATTTCAATTAAATTGAACGGGCTCAGGCACATCTGAACAAAGTTACCTTTTTCTGACTCAAAGCTACCAATGAAGAGACATTGGGTGACAAAATATGTATGTAAATATGTAATGAGGCTTAATAAGAAAACATAACTTGAATAAAGTATTTTTTATGAAATTGACAATTTATAAATATATACCTGTAAATAAAGTTTCTATATATACCTGATAAAATAATACAAACGAATAATGTAAATGATTGGTAAAATAATACTGTGCAGTAACTAAAATGTAGTCAGTGATGCATTTGAGCTGTTTGATCCAATATGTTGGTTGGTAACAATATGCGAATTAACCACTGCCAAATCACATCCCACCTGCAACACAATAAATGTAATAATGAGGAGTTGTAAATTATATGGCTGGGAGTTGAAAAGGAGACGTTTCAAATGAGCTTTTTGATTTAATACTATACAAGAATCAGGTCTTTAAAAAGTAACATTTGCAAATAAACTTGTCAAAAATGACAACTACTTTTGAACTAACACAAAGCGTTTGTAATAAAAAATCATTTGTATGTAGCAAAACACGTGAATTATGTGCATTTCTACTGGACAATCTAAGGAGAAAACTTATGAACTATTGAGATAGAACTAGACACTATAATTGAGTGTTTAAAACCAGAATGCAAAACAAGGATTAAATATTAAAATGGAGAGGTTGATATGAAACATATTTAAAAAAATTATAGAAAGATTATCATGAAAAAATAAGGAAATAAAGGAATGTTATAATACACTAATGTACATTCTGAAATGGTAAAAAAGACAAAAAAACCCACTAGGTTAGCAAAAAAAATTAGGATTTTATAAAAATTTAGATAGGACCAGAATAGAACCAATTTTATAGATTACTGCAATCTATACCTCCCACCCATACACATACAGTGGTATTGAACCCCCCCCCATACACATACAGTATTATTGACCCACCTGCCCACCCATACACATACAGTGGTTTTGAATAACACTATGTGTATGGTATACCACTAATAGCTTAAGAATAAATAATCTATAAGTGTTGACTGTACTTTGTCTAGTCTGATTGCATCTGAATTATGTGAAGAATAATACTACAGTATATAGTACGTTTATCGTTTTTTATCTTCAAATTCTTTATTGATTATTTATATATAAGGTCTATACATGTAATTTTGTTTATTCCTTTAGCCAAAGACAATTTGAGGAAACATCTTAAATTTTAACACATTTACAATAAAATTTTCGTATAGTTGCGAGATTAACACTTATACGGAAACCCTAAGTTTATAACACAAATAGAAACCCCCGGTCTCACAGACCTCCATTTGTTTTAAGGGACTTAGACTAATAATTAAGCATTGTAGTTGGAAACTGTTTGTATTTTAAATGTTAAATTCACTTTAGCACATTTTACATTGAGAAAATAAACAACATTTTACATTAAACAAAATAGAATATAAACTAATAAAACTAAAAACATAACTACACATCAGTTACATTTTAGAAAGAGTTTAATTTTATATACAAATTTCAAATCAACAATTAATTCCAAACAAGGCCATTTACACCTAAGGATTACTTTAAACATTATTTTGTAATGAGAACAAAATATAATAACTAAATAATAAACTACTTCTACTACTAAGGTTTGTTATGTTCTCAACTACTTACTGTGTTTTGTCCCAATCCTCCCTCAAAACATACACAATTTATTTCCTATCATTCTTTGCACACTCGATACACACTTTTCTGCTACACTCTAGACAAATAGCCTTATGGCGCACACAATACACTTATAACCAGTTTTCCTCTTTTTGGCTGAAGGACAAGTGGAACAAGTCTTTCTTTTTTCAAGGCGGTCACTTGGGCCAGCTTCTTGTTGTACATTTTCTTCTGCTGCTGTGTCTCCCAAGACTCTCTTGATGGTCTCTCTCAGATCACGCTGTAGACTTGGAATTGCAAATCTCTTTTGCAGATGAGGGACAATAAGGTCATATCCCAAAGCCAGGGTAAAGTCAAAACGGTTCATCATAACAGTGTCCTTGTAGCTCATACACAGAATTAATGTATTTATTGATGCTATATTTAGAAGCCTATAAAATATGGCAAGGGGCCAGCGCCTAGTTTTCCTGCTTGAAGTGAATATAGCACACTTCATGTCAATGACATCCACCCCACATTTAGTTGCATTATAATCACATATCATCTCTGGCTTATTTTTTTCTTCATTGGATGAAATGGTGTGATGCATTGTAGATGTCAGTACTACAGCACGGTTTTTTTTGGAGACAAAACTTAGAATAGTCATTTCATTCCTGAATCCATATAATGATGACGATACTTGTCTATCAGGTTTCTTCAAAAACTCCTCTGGAATAAATTTCTTATCTTGTTTCACTGTTCTCAAATAAGTCAACTGTCTTTTGAGCAACTCGTCAAGAACTTCAATTGAAGTAAACCAATTGTCAGCAGTGATGTTTCTGTTGCTTGTCACAATTGGTTTACTAAGCCGGATGACGGATTGCGTTGGAATGCTGAGGCATTGTTCTTGTTCCGTCAACCCTACAGAATCGCTCCCCTTTCCTGTGTAGATATATGCATTTACTAAGTACGATGTTTTAGAGTCACAAATACACATAATCTTGATGCCATACTTCTTAGGCTTATTGGGCATATAAACCCGGAAACTACATCTTCCCCTAAAGGAACAAGCATCTCATCAATTGTAACGAATGCCGAAGGGGAATAAACACTTTTACTATTTTCTATGAAGGTGTCAAATATTTCCGATATTGGCGCTGCTTTATTATATTGTTTCCTATCCTGTCGTGTTGCAGCATCGTCAAAATGAAGGCACATCAATAGTATCTGAAAACGTTTTTCTGACATAGTAGCCGAATAAATGTCACGGCTAAAAGGGCCTTTTGTAAACAAGGAATTAATTTTTTCGTTGTTAGATTTTAACACTGATGACACTATAAGTAAGCCAATCAGAGCATTTATTTCATCGTTGTCAGTGTCCCTGTAATTATTTTTTTTTTGTCTGAACCGACAAACCTGCACGTACAGTACGAAGTTTTTGGTTTGTATTACTAACTATAACATCAATTATACTGTTATCAAGTAACAAATCCCACACTTGTTTTTTTGTAGGTTTGTTACCTAAAAGTCTTGCTCTTCCTTTCACACCTGGTAGTGTCCGAATTATATTTCTTACTGGTGTTCTCGTATTTCGTAAGGGTTCCTTGCTGCTCCACGCATTCGGTGCTCCGTGTTCAGTTTTCTTTATCCGCTCCAAAAAATATGTTTCGTCTTCATGTTGCAGGTTATCAATTGTTATAACATCACGCACGTTTTCTCTAGCTAACAATTCATTATCCTCCGCCTCAGAAGTTGAGTCGTCATCTTGTCTAGAACCAATGTGGTCATCTTCTTCAATCACGAAATCAGGATCCGCGTCCGAATCATCTACGTCACTATCATCACTAATAAGGTCATCTTCATCGTCCAGTAGTGTACGAAGTGTGTCACTAAAATCTAGGTTAGTTGGTTGTAATAATCTTCTTTGGCGACTCATTTCAATTAATTGAAATGGTATACTACAACGTAAAAAGAAACCCTCGGTAAAAGAGACCGCACTAACATAAACGTAAATGGAAACCCTCGGTAAATAAGACCGCACTATCACACACGTACAGGGAAACCCTCGGTCAATGGGACGGGCAAGGTTTAGAAAATCAATAATTCATCACTAAACGCTGGACCGAAACTGAACAAAAAATGGGCGAAGGTCAAGCGGAGGAGTGGGGTGAAAGGTATTGGAAGGGAAAGTGCTGTCACTTAATGTAAGGGAATTAAATTTCCCTCCCGGTCTACGTGACCGGGGTTTCCGTATAAGTGTTAACCCTATGTGTATGAGGTGGCAGTTACTTTTTCCTATAATGGCGGGTGATTTTTGGAAACTGCACAGGTTTATTATAATATTAATGAAAAATAATTATTTACTAGAAACCTACTTATACTTGATATCAATATGTTCACAAAAAATGGGCTATCAAATAATATAGAAAACAACATGTTTTTTGATTTTTTTCGAGTTATGTAACATTTATAAAACTATTTTTATAAATTGGGGGAGGGGGAGTACCCCTTGGGAACAATTTAGTGATAGTAAAATGATAATTAATCTAGTTCCAGGAAATGTATACATTATATATCATATAGGCAAAAATAAATTTATTGTAAATTTAAAAATTCAAACAGTACAAAAGACTGAAAATTGGTTACTACGGATACATTATATTCAAAAATGTCCTAAACTTTTGTATAAACACTATAGAGTTGATCTATAAACCAAAATTTAGCTTAAAACATGCTCTATCAAATAAATGTATACCAAATAAATACTGTCATCACTCATAATCATCTTGAGGCTCACAGTCATCACTGTTCCCCAAAAGAAATCTAACAACCCCTCAACATCAGAAGGATCATCATCTGATGACATTTCGTTCTATAGCAAGTCCCAGACCTATCAAGCAGGTTATGAGATGTATAAATTAATAAGATTACTTACTTAACTATTTAAAACCATGTAACAAACAAAATGAGAACCTAATTACACTACGAAAACATAGCCTATGTAGGTCTAATATGTTTCACTTTATGTTATTATAAATATCACTAAACATCACTCAATACACTCCCTACCATACACTGATCAGCATATATGAACACTCTAAAACACATATTTCACGATTCCTAGCAACTCTAATGGGACATTACAGAACACTACTTTCAATATCCTTATTAAGACATTTTTTAATTGTATTTTTATATATTCAGTGGCTAGATAATAAACAGTTGTTCCATACTGACAGTTACTCTGCACAAGAGAATAACAGATAAGTCTCTTTGTGCTTAAATTATAACACTGAAATAGTCCTTTTCTCAAGAAATTTTTTAGATAGGCTAAATGTGAATAAAATTACGTATCTGAAACAACATTCCAAGATGTTATGTAGTAGGACAACATGTGAGATATTAACAAGAACAAATAGAATTATGGGTAAAACATTTTGAGTTACATGGCATAACAGCATACTTTGGAAAGTTAATGATTTTTTAAAACTGAATAATGTTAAAGTAAAAGATAGGTTTAAAAACACTAAACAAAAGTTGACATAACTGTTTATTCTCATAATAAATTACATCTTCTTGATTACTTTTCCCGCTGTATGGCACTCAGCTAAAAACAACATAAAATATTGACATCCTGACATTGAGTACATGAATGGACCACATACGTCTGTATCAATCAACTCTCCAGGTTGAGTTGCTCGATCTCGTGTACCAAACTTCAACCTATGGCTTTTACTATAAATGCAGCCTTCACACAACTCTATCTTCAATTTCAGATCAACTCCAAGCTCTCGTTTGACCAATGTCTTCACATGTCACTTATTTTGGTGTCCTATCCGCTCATGATAAATCTGTAACAAGTTTTCATCAGAAGTAAGACTGTTGACATGAATGAGATTATCAGGTTGTACATTTTTCCTATCAAGCCTGTAAAGTCCTCCCTTCCTTGTACGTGATCTTATTAGTTTCACTTCTCCGTTCACTTTCAAGTCACATGTCTCTGCGGTTGAAACAAACTCACTCTTTGGAAGAAGATCTTGAGTGGCTAGTACAGAAAACAAGTTTTTCTTAATTTTAGGAACATACCAAACATCATTTAAAGTTATCTTTCCCTTTCTCCCGTTTACTGTAGCTTCCATCTCAATCGTACCTTTCTCTTGTGCACAAACAGCATCTCTGTATGCAGGTTTTACCAAAAACGGTTACAGTCAGAAACAAGTCATCTCTACTGGTTACATGATTGGTTGCTCCATTGTCAACATACCAAAAATCATCTACCTGATCATTATCAGTTGGACTACTGACATAAGATTCATACTCGATCTTGAATAATTGTTATTAGTCTACATTATTACTTGGTTTTGCCGGTCTACCATCTGACTTCCACTTAATGCATTGTTTGACCTTGTGACCTGAAAGTTTGCAATAGAGACAAACAATTGATTTGACATTGTCACTTTTGCCTGATGGCCTCTGACCTAACCCTGAATTTTTACTTGATTCAATTTTGATTTAGCTGCCAAGACCTCACCTTTATTTTGTACATGTCTACTGTTTAAAGACTTTTCATATGCACAAAGTTGAGTTCTGAGACTTTAAATGGTTCTCTCAGAATTCACCATTAACATCCAGCTACTTTTAAACGAGAAATACTCGTCAGGTAAAGTGCCTAGAATCTTACAGATCAGAAACAGTTCAGGTAAGTTAGCATAACTCTTAGCATCTTTCCTAACTTCCAACTTTAAACTATTCCACAAGTTTTTCAATTTAGAAATATGGCTAGAAATATCATCATTAGGGTCTTTCTCACAGCTAAAGAACTCCAAGCACAAGTTGTAGGCCTTATCTTCTGAAACTCCATCGTATAGCCTATGTAATTCCAACCAAATGTCCCTACCATTTGAGAATCTCATAACTATTTCAAGTGTTTCTTCTGTCATATTCGTGGTAATAACTAAAAGTGCATTACTGTCAGCCTTGTTATAACTAGCTAAATCAGACTCATACTTAGCTTTGGTTTCCTTGTCACTCAGCTTCTATACATTTCCTTCTACCACCTCGTATGTTCCAGATAGGCTTGTTAGTAATATGCAAACTTTGTATTTCCAAGTGGACCAGTTTTTACCATCAAAAAGTCTATTTATATTTTAGTCAACACCATTGTTTACGTTTACTAATAAAAAGGTTTTAGTTACTAAATAAACAATCCAGGCCTAACTTTTGATTTAATAAAAACTCTTTTTAAAAATTAATTAAAACATTGAACCACACCCTGCTACCATGTTAAAGTAAAAGATAGGTTTAAAACACTAAACAAAAGTTGACGCAACTTTTTATTCTCATAATAAATTACATCTTCTTTGTTACAACAACTCTCCTAAAAATATATTTTAAAAATATCAGCTGGTTGAAAATAATAATTAAATTGAGTTGGAGTGTATAGAGTAAAATTAAAATTTGTGTGTGTGTGTGTGTGTGTGCGCGCGTGCGTGCGTGCGTGCACGTTATCATATGGAGTATTTACTATTCATTTTCCATTTTAAATTGTCATTAATAAACTGTACAGTAGTAATAAGACAACATTTACCAACATATCTCCATTGTTAATATAAAATAATTGCAAAGAAATGTGTTAGTGTGAAGACAAATTACTTTTCTTATAGAGTTCTTGTTTTTGCATTAAACAATTACACAGCATAGTAATTAATATTTTACTGCATTTACTATTATTTTTCCGTTTTAAATTGTCATTAATAAACTGTACAGTAGTAATAAGACAACATTTACCAACATATCTCCATTGTTAATATAAAATAATTGCAAAGAAATGTGTCAGTGTGAAGACAAATTAAGTTTCTTATACAGTTCTTGTTTTTGCGTTAAATAATTACACAGCAAAGTAGTTTACTTTAATAAAATTATATTTTACTATTATTTTTCCATTTTAAATCGCCAGTAATAAACTGTACACTAAGTAGTACTAAGACAATATTTATCGACATATCTACATTGTTAATATAAAATAATTGTAAAGAAATGTGTCAGTGTGAAGACAAATTAACTTTCTTATACAGTTCTTGTTTTTGCGTTGAATAATTACATAGCAAAGTAATTTACTTTAATAAATCCCAAGTATGCATAACAGTTCAGCAGTTTTCTGTTGGTAACCTGATACTACCAGGTGTAAATCTATCTGTACTATGAACATGCCTCTATTGATGTTGTTATGAACCAAATACGAGGCGTGTTTTTAAAGTAAGTACTGTTTTGGAATCCCGCCACTGTAGCGCTGCAGTCGGTGTTCAGCGCATTCGTGCTGGGTACTGCTATCTATTGGCAAGCCACAGCTGCCGTTACGGATCCAATTGACTGTATTTAAGGTCACTTATGACTGTTTAAAATTCCTCCTCCAGTTAAAAATGCCACCGACTGTGAATCATGCGCTGTGCACATTTTCATAACGCTAAGGGTGTGGAAGCAGCTGACACTCATCGTGAGTCTGTCACAGTGACAATAAATTTGGTTTTACAAATCATAACCATCACGATTCTAATGGTCTAGGAATGTGAGAGAACTGATTAAACATTTTTTGTGTGATTATCATCAAACGTTTGTTTTTGTGATTCTCCGTCAGTATTTTGGGAACCTACCGTAAGCATAACATTCTGTACTTCAAACGGTCTGTCAAAATTTCAATAATGGCACTTCTTGAAACTTGAAGACATACTACGTAATGATGCATTTGTAAAGTGTCTGTTTTCACTGACTTTTTTCATCAACCTTTTGCACCAAATCATCAGTAATGAGTGAATGTTTCCGTTCATCATCATGCACATTCGCACAACCTTAAAAGCTCTCAACCATTTCCATTCCATCCCATCACTCATTCTGTTTTCTCAATAAATTTCACAGATCTCTCGATGAATGTCAGCTGCTTTCATGCCTTTATCGTTACGAAAATTATCACAACATGTACTTTACAGTTGGCGGCATTTTTAACTGGAGGAGGAATTTTAAACAGTCATAAGCGACCTTAAATACAGTCAAATGGGTCCGTAACGGCGGCTGTGGCTTGTCAAAAGATAGTAGTATCTAGCACACATGCGCTGGACGCCGACTGCAGCGCTACAGAGGCGGAATTCCAAAACGGTACTTACTTTAAAAACACTCCTCGTACACTATGTTTTCATATACATATTGTACTAGTTTACTATAAAAAAAGTACTATTTTACTATTTATTTTTAAATATGACAAGTCATGTATATAAATGTAAATAGGATAGGTGATATCATACTACCCGCTAGCCAAATCCTGATTGTAACTATTACTAAAAATATTAACTATGATGTGCACAAATTTTTCTTTTTTGAAACAATCAGTTAAAATTAACATTAGTTTACCCTTGATTCCTATATTTAATAGTTTGCTAAGGAAAATTTTGTAATCTACTACATGAAAAGCATTTTTTAAGTCAATTCTAAAAGGTTTAGTGTAGATTTGCATTGCACAAAGCCAAATTGACATTTATTGATTATTTAATTGTTATATAAATACCTCTTTAGTCATTAACCGTTTTTAGGTACATTTTTAGATTTTAGTCATTAACATAATGCTCTAAAATCTTCATTCATTAATAATAATAATAATAACATATTATGCTTGATAATATTTACTGTAAGTAGTAAATGACAGTTTAAATTCAAAATACAGTACTGTTAAAATATTACTGCCCTGGATAAGTTTAAAAAGACCCTGAAATTTTGGCTATTGAAGAAATGCTTTTATGACTAGGACAGTTTTTTACTCAATAGATAATAGCCGCCAATTGTTCTCATTGTGTATGTCTTGTTTTTATTTTGTTTTTAGTCAAATATATTAGTATTTAGTCTTTAGTCCTCTATCACATATGTAATGTTGTTTACATATTTAGATAAACACAAAGTATAAACAAAATACAGAGAGGTCACGCAATTCTGAAAGGGGGAGGGAATGGCTACAACAAATTAAATCAATTTCTGACCATCCATGTGCAGATCTTAGAAAATTGGGGTGAAAAGAATACAAAACAACAATAGCATTATAAATTGCTCAATATAACATTTATAAATACATTATACATGATATATTTGTTATTAAACTCACCAAAGTTTAACCTCGAAGTGTGCTCTGCCAAGCAGACCACGAATATAGCCTCGGACACCAGAGTTTTCAGATACAAAGGCACCACGAGTCGCACTTCGTGCCATCACGACATACCTGTCCACTGGATCCCCATGGCTGCGTGCAATGGATCGAATTGTATTTATGTTCCTGTAAAACAATGTTGCTACTGTAAAAATTGTGCTGTACAGTAGTTAAGTCTATGCACATACAGCTGACAATCAGACAACAAAGTTTTTAGAAGAAAACTATGCATTGAGCCCTATAATTTTTAAGTCTTTGAAATAATAGGACTCAAATTATACTTCTTAAAACACAAAGCAAATAAACAATTTCTAAAATGCTTTAAATCGTACATATATTACTATAACAGAAAACTATATTTTTAATGAACAAAATGAAAAACCTTCCGGCGCAAAATGAAGTATAATTTTTTTTCCATTAATGCCTAAATTAATTAAATTTGTTACATTACAAAATAAAGACATAAACAAATTGAAATAAAGTGGAGCAAATTCCAGCTAAAAGAGCACAAGAAACACAACCAAGGCCAAAGCTCGAATAATACAGGGTGTATCAAAAGTACCCCATAGAAAAGTTTTAACGGCTATACCCAGAAAACTCAGTATATCTCTTAAGGGTATAAAACTGCTCTTTGGTTAAAATTGCACTTGTTCTCCAAATTTTTAGCTTGATTTAAATAATTTCCATGCAAGCCCCCGTCAAATTACACCTCTTTTTCTAGATCTTTATGAAAGATTGGCATTGAAATTTAGAGGTCGCTATCTGCCACTAAAAAATGGTAACGGTTTGTAATTTAAAGTGTCTTTAATCAGAAAAGTAATGGTACTAATTTTTTGTTGTATAAAATTTGTTATTTTGCGGGCAGAGCAATACTAACCAAAAAGTGCAGTTTTACATCTAAAGAGGTATACTGAGTTTGGTTTTTCTGAGTGCGGTTATTAAAAAGTATCCATACTTTTAATTCACCCTATAGACATAAGCCTGCACACTTAAAAGTAAGCAATGAAGTCCACTACTCATTTCTGGATTAGTAATAGAGTATAGTAAACGTTTTGAAACAAGTATTTTTACAGTTGTCTTGTATTCAATACTAAAATAATTTTGTTTACTAAATATAACTGAATTATTTTAACACTGAGTCAAATATGACTGACAGTGACTTTCCCCCCAGGCCAGCTCAACATTTGCTATCACCCCATACACGCCAGGCTATTTAAGAAGAGTATACAAGCTCATTTTGTCAGTCATATTTGACTGACAGCAAATGTTCAGCTCACGCCGTGTCAGTCACAAATGACAGACAGTAAGGTTTTTAAACTTTAATTTTAAATTGCCCTTATTGAAGTTTAAAAGGATAAATCAAAACACTTTTTGAAAGAGAAATAACTATACATTGATATACAACTATACAAACTGATAAATGTAATAAAAAATTATATGAAAAAATGCTTAAATTAAAAAAAAAGAGTAATAATAGTTTTGATATTTCCATTTAAGCTTGGTCATAAGCCGTCAGATAACAAGAATGAAACATAGTAGACTCGTCAGGACATAACGACACACTAATTCAAATGCAAGTGCAATGACGTAGGAGACAGGTGATTGTTTAGTGTCAGTCGAAAAAGACTGACATGGCGTCACAGAGGAAAAAAAACTTTCTGACGCTGTGTCAGTCAAATACGACTGACATCATCTGATAGTATATTAATTTTTTTTAAATTTCGACGAGCCAATACAGTATAAATTACGTCTCAGTCAGGTTAGTATAACCTCTGATAGATAGTGCGGCGTGAGCGGGAAATCTATCGTCTACTCGCCTGGCATAAGTCAGCATGTCACTGTCAGTCTTATACCAGTCTCATGATTTTCTACCTTTGCCCGAACCAATGTACAATTTAATTAGTGATGAAAATCCACAGAGTGGTGGATTGGATGGGGTATGAAGGAGCAGAAATAAATTTTTTTACTGTAGCAAAGAAAAAGTATCATGTTATATTTGGGCTTCTGTTTAGACCATCTTCAAACAAAAAGCTAAACTGTAGCCGAAATAAAACATTTTAAAAGAACTGTGATGAGTAGCCTATTAATTTAAAAATAAATATAGTATGATATAGCAAACAATCCATAGTTCTTTTCTAAAAAAAAATCTTGCAAATGGAGGTAGAAGTAATAGATATATAACCAATAAGAAACTTAGGAAATATTTTGGGGTTTTTTCTCATGTTTATGGGATATAAAATAATTTGTTGATTCACTGTTTCTAAATTAAAGGGAAGACACCTTAAACAGTTTTAGGAAATTTTCTCCACTCTGATTTGCATGCAAAATAACAAAAGCATTTGATTAATGCAAGATTAACACGTTCGTTGCTAACCTACAAGTGATACCCTTCACTAGGAGAAATATAAGGAATATTTGGTTTATTTGAATACCTGAAAAATTTACATTCAAATATATATCGAATGGTAAAATTTTGTTAGGCAGAACGTTTCTAGAGTGGTCACAACGAATCACAGTCCTTCACCAAATGCTGAAAACACTAAGGCAGTAACACAAAACTAACAATTTGGCGCGGAACCGTGCCATGTGCATGTACGGAGCATAGGGCATGGCGCGGAATTGCACCTTCAGCAACGAATGTGTTAACCAAAGTTTAGAGAACCAAAGTATAAAACAGACTTGAAATAAATTAGGTAGACCACCACCTCTAGACTATTATTCTATAGTATATCATATTAACTATTATGATAGGGAGAAATATAACCTTATTATTTTATTAATTGGACATAAAACAGTGCCACTGTACGTGTATGGGCGGGCGGGTGGGTCAGTGCCACTGAACGTGTATGGGTGGGTGGGTGGCTTAGTATCACTGTACGTTTGTAACAATTTGACTAATGCTACGTTTCTCAAAATAACACTAGCTGTCTAGTTATGAAACATGATATTATGCTCTTATATGAAATATCTTTAAACAATGTAACTGTCGGACTTAACTGGTAATGTAACTGTCGGATTACCAAAATTCAACTGTACATTGACAAAGCTAACTTGCTTAGCAAACAGTATATCTCTCTACTCACCTGAAGAAAGTGCCAGTGCTACTGAAAATTCGTGTAATTATGTGATTCTTTTGTGTATGTTACTATTACTCTGGTGTTAGTTAGTTAAATGTTAAAAGTAAAGTTTTCTTGAAATTTTACAAACCGCCTCCAAGTCATTAAGAGTTTGAATTAGTAAAGATTTCACCTCTTCCAAAAGAGCTGATAAAAAAACAGCACCATGAAGGAGTCTCTTTTAAAGAATTTAGTCAGAGACCTACCGAATAATCAAGATAACTGTGTTTGGCATGGCCCTCAGCACACTAAGCACCATGTCAAAGTGGTGCTTAGCACCGGCAGTTAGAATGTCGAGCTCTTTCTGACCCAGCTTCTTGCTGAGCCTCCAACTGTTGAAGCGCAAAGGGCTCTGAGTTAACAACTCGGCTAGCATCAGGTAGTCTGGGAACAAATCACTGTTAGGTTCACTTTAGTCAAGTTGTTTTTATTGATGCCAACTGTTAGTGGTGTTGGAAACGTTGTTGAACCACCGAGGTACAGTTAATTAGTGACATTAATGTGACACCAATAAAGAGCAGCAAGATTTAAAGTGTAATTCTTTAGAATCAGAGAAGTACCTAGACCCATAGCTAAATATATTGACCAGAAAACATCACCTACTCGTCAGGATTATCAACACCTCGTAACCAATAATACACCTTACACCTACCTACCTTATTGGCTTTTATCGATACATAAAAACACTGTTGATGTAAACAATATAATAGTTGTGTATATAAATTAAGACTAATGGTTATGTTGAAGCCTGCCTAACTATGCTAAAGAAATACATTTTTAAGATTGATTTAAGCCTCTTGCTAGCCTAGTGGTTATAGCACGTCTGCTTCATATGACGTGAAGCAGATGGTCTTCACGGGTTCAAATCCTGGGAGATCCACAAGTTACGTATAGCAGGTGAAGCAAGACATGTGATCTGCGGCAGAGGTTAAGTGATGTATGGTGTAGTGGGGACATAACGAAGGAGGCGAAAGTGATGCGACAAACAACAGGATCAAAAAATCAAATTTTGTTGTTACCAATTTAATTGACCATTTCCACTGGACACATTTGCAATTATCTATCTGTTTGCATCTGACTGTGCAACACTTTTCGTCCACCAATGAAGGGACAAAGCTGATGAATGACCTTCTATCTTTCATTTGTTTTATTTTTATTTATAAGTAACAAAACAAACATGTAATGTGGTGTAGTACTTGTGGTCATTATTTAAATCAGCTGTTCTATTATGTTTCTGAGTTAAAATTTTATGTTAGTTTAAAAAAGTACAAGTAAACGTCACAGAACACAAATTTATTACAACATAAGCACAAAATACACAAATATATTATAATACAAGTATAAAATTCATAACTATTATGGTGCAGATTCTTTTGTGAATCCCTCTGGTCTGAGGAAGGTGAGCATGGTTCACAGAATCGATCACCATAATATTTATGCATTTTGTACTTGTATTGTAATATATTTGTGCATTTTGTGCTTATGATGTAATAAATTTGTGTTGTGTGACGTTTACTTGTACTGTATATGTACACACAACCATTGAGGGGCCTCTCACAAATCTAAAACAAAAGGTTAAAGTAACAAGGCAACCTATGCCTTATTATATCATTTCTGTTCATCCATATAATCATCTTCTCAATCTCAACTATCATACATACTTTTACTACGGACAACTAAACCACCTGATAAAAACGTACATGATTTCTAGAGACTGTGCAATAATAAGCAAGACTCTTGGCGACTCTATGTTAGACTAGGAACATATAACTAACATGCTCTAGTTGCAGACTAGCTAGTCTTTTACTTATGTGGAAGCAGGTAACTTCTGTTTTAGATGTGTTGGGTTTTAGCTTCCAAGGGTTTTAAACATTCTTCAAGGACTGCAAGGTCATTTATAATGGTATGTTTAAGCCCTTGTGTTGATAAGCTAAAGCAATATCATCACCGTAAATAAACTTCCTAGACTTTGAAGCAGGGATGTTGGCAGTTTATACGTTAAAGAAGAGAGAAGCAATTTCGACACCTGGATAGACCTTCCTTGAAAGAGTTCTCCATGCAAACAAGGTGAACTTTAACCCTTTCCATCCCAGACATTTTTAAAAGTTGTTCCAAAACTCCCAGGAATTTTCAAATTTGACACACCCAAAAATCCCAGGCTCTTTTTGTCAATTTTGTTGTACTTTATTTAAAAAAAATATAAAAATTCTAATTATGAAGCAAAATTATTATTATGCGTTTCCTAAAGATGTTATCTGTAATATAAAATAAAACAGGACTTGACAAACTGACAACATTTTATTGTATTTATATATATTTACAATAAAATATTTTGAACTATTTTTTGAGTTTGTTGCGTTATGAATGGCACTAAAAAATTCATTGACCAGAGCTAATAACACATTTTAAAACACCATTTAGTTATCTTCAAATAAATTCATATTTCACAATTCATATTTCACAATGCTATGTTTAAAATTAAAAAAGTTATTGTTCTTTTTCAAAAACACTGCATTTCGAGTTTTTATCCTACGCATAACAACTAAGCCATATATGTGGTCTGATTCATCACTCTTGTCATACACACAAATAGTGGTTTTATTATCACTTATTGGCAACCTACTACGTTTTATTTTACTTATTTTTACCTCCTGTACTACACAAACAATCACATCAGTCAAGAAACAACAATTAACCTCAGCTGATGATCACATCTGATGAACATCAACACAGCTGTTAATACAAACAAAGGCAACATAATAATAAAGTTGTGGTACTGTAATAAAGCATTCTATCATAACAAATCAGTGTTTTTTTAATAGAAAATGTTATTCTGAACATTTCTATATCATTAACATAAATATTTCGAGTTATTAAATATTTTAAAATAATTTATTTCTGAACGTCTAGAAAACCGGACGCTGGGATTTTTGGAACATTTTTCGAATGTCCGGCAAACCGGACAAGATTTTTGGAATGATTTTCAAACGCCCGGAAACCGGACGTTGGGATGGAGAGGATTAGAGTTAGACTGATACTAAACATTGACACTAAGTCACAGAAGAAGGGAAAAGAAAGAATGCTGACAGACCATTGCTCCATACTGTTTAATAAGATTCAAAAAGGCTGCAGATGTTTTTTTACTTGCAGAGCCAGGACCTAGTCACTACAACTTCGACAAGGATGACAATCTGCCTGATCAAGAGGAACACTAATATTGAGAATGAGCGAGATTCTGTTGTGTAAATCGTTCTAGCCCTTATAACAGACACTCAAAAAAGATATGGGATAATAACTTTCTACTTCATGTGCTCAAAAAGCAGTCGGTCCAGTCGGGCGGTAGCAGGGTCATAAGAGCAATAGGTTGCGCCTCCATGACACAGCTCTTCTCTCTCATGGCTCCCAGTTTTGTTTAGTACAGCTCCTCTTAAGGTACAGTGAAAGGGATCTCTGCTTAAGAGTTCAATAAAACCTTGAATGCTCCCTACCTTCCCATTATACAGGACATCACTCACAAACAAGCTCAATTAAAGCCTCATAAACCATCACTATGCAGTGCTTCTCAGCTAAGCGCATTAAACTTTTTACTCAACGGCAGTCAGGCAACAATTGACAGCTGAAAATTATTTGATGGATGAAATAAGATTCTTATTGTCAATCTAGAAGGTGGCATGAATCTCCCTTACAGAGGGTGGATTTTTCTAAATCATTCTCAAACTAGCATAGGTAGATGTAATTACTGTAACTTGAATCGACATCAGATTAGTCATGTAACTATCTGTTCAAACAAACAATTGAAACAATGCATAACATGGTCCCTGCACTCATTCGGGAAGGGGTTAGCTTGTATCCACAAAGGTAATGATGTAGGTGTAAGGTAGCCCAGCGCATTGAATTTAGCTCTCTTATGGGAGATCATTTTAACCTGTTTTTTTTCTAAATCCTGAGTAACGTTTCTTCAGCTGATAAGACTACCATATGATTTATATTTATAGGTATATTTATAAATGCAGATAATTATAAATCAGGTAATTTAAAAGACTTAAAATTATACATATGTATTCATATTTTTATAAGTTAATTGCAAGTGCTGCATTTTTTAAATGTTAAACATTTGAGTAACACTCAAGCCTCTGATCCTGACCAGACCACCTAGTTGATTTGATTCTACAATCACTTACCACCGCCTTGGTTAAAGCAGCTACCAATGAAACGTTTTGGGATTCTGTTGAAAAAATCCCTTAGAAAAAGAAATTTACTCTATTGAAGAAATCTTTCAGAGTGATTGTATTGACTAGAGACCCAAAAATGACTATTTGGCTTATATTTGTTTAGTATCATAAGTTAGTTTTTATGTTAAATATTGTACTGCCTTGGCTACACAATAAAATGAATTTACAATAAAAAAAATTAAAATACAGTAGAACCTCACTAACTCGACACTTTGTGGACCGAGAGGTTGTCGAGTTTGGGGGTTGTCGAGTTATCCAGAACATTTTATTTTCAAAGGATTCTGATTAAATAAACACACCATAGATGATAAAAACATGTTTAAATTTATTACTTACATATATACAGTGTAGTGATTTTTCGTAAGTCCATATCAAATCCTTTGAAAAAATGTAATTATTGAAGACTGCTTCTCTCTTTCAATTCGGCGCCTGGCTGCTTCATCACGGAGTCTCCGAATGAATAAAATGTCCATTGCAGACGTCCCTTGCTGTTGCTGCAAGTACCGCAAAGCACCTTCCAAACACTTTAGTCCCTCGCTGTGGCTCATCATGTCCTCTTGACTTGTCTGAGTGTCGTCTTCTGAGTCATCTTCTTCCTTCTCTCCTCCTTGGGCTCTCACAGCGGCAATTATTTCATCTTCTCCAAGTGGTTCACTGGCCCCATCTAAATCCATCCACACCCGTACATCTTCTTCCACAGAATCTTCACAGCCAGGAATCTGTTTCATTACCGAGACCAAATCAGAGGATTCACTTTCTTCTTGTGGATCAAACTCATTTCCTGAGTGATCTAGGAGTTTTCTCCACAAGCGAACGAGAGTGATCGGTTCTAATTCATTCCAACATTGGCTAATCCAGCCGATAACATCCAACAAATCGATCTGCTTCAGTTTAGCTAGCAACTCGTGACCTTCATCCATGGCTAATATTAACGATGACAAGAGCTTACGTCGATAACGTTTCTTCAGAGCTGCCAAAACACCTTGATCCATCGGCTGTACAAGTGAAGTGACGTTCGGGGGAAGGAAGATTGCCTTGATCCCTTTGTCTGTCAAGAAGTTTGTGTCTGGATGAGTCGTTGCGTTGTCCATGATAAGTATGGCTTTCCTTGGAAGATTTTTAGACTTTAAAAACCTCTCAACTTCAAGGACGAATTGGTTGAAAAACCACTCCTTAAATATAGTTTCGCTCATCCATGCATTGGATTGGTTCCGGTACCATACAGGCAAATCAAAGCCATTCTCGGTACACTTAACATGTTTGAAACACCTTGGTTTATTTGCTTTACCTATCATGGCTAATTTAACTTTATGTTCTCCAGTTGCATTACTACAAGCAAGAATAGTTATTCGCTCTTTACTTTTTTTGTAACCTGGAGCACTCAATTCACTTTTTAAAGCCAAACTTTTAGCAGGAAGAATTCGATAATTGAGGCCGGATTCATCACAATTATAAATCTGGTCACCAGTAAGACCTTCCTTTTCAATAAGCTCTTGAAATTTTATTTTAAACTCACCAACAGAATTTGGATCAGCTGATAATTTTTCCCCGCAGATGCTGAGTTGCTTGACGCCATACCGCTGTTTCCACCTATGTAACCATCCATTGCTTGCTGTGAACCCCGAATCACCCTCTTCTTTGAATTCTTCATAGAACTTCAGACCTTTTTCTTGCAAAATTGGACCGGATATTGGCACACCTTTGTCCCTTTGAACACGAAACCACTTATACAAAGCCTCGCTTACTTTTTCATATTCGGCACATTTCATTGACTTTCTCTCCTTAATAGACTCTGTACACATTCTTTTTAAACACCATGATTCAATCTCAGTTTTTTTTTCTTTTGCCAACCAAGCACTGTAGATCGCCCAACATTTAAGTTCAATGCTATTTTATTGACGTTTTCATCTTTTTCCAGTCTTTTTAACGCATCAAATTTAAGTTCCATTGAAACCGACACTTGCTTCCTCTTTTTCCCCGACATCTTCTTTGACACACACGCCAAAAGTGTAAAACAATAACTGAATAAAACAACAATAACAATAACTGAATTAAAGAGTGAAAAAACCGTTCTACTCGAGCACACGTAACACAACTCAAACTGTCAACAGTCAGCGTTAAACTAATCAGTAGTGATGTGACGAGTTGAGTTGATGAGTCGAGTTGACTCGAGTCAAGGGCCAACTTGAGTCGACTCGAGTCAACTCATTCTCAACTCGAGTTTAAAGCGAACTCATACGGAGATAGCCTAACCTGTACGAACTCGGAACATCATGAGTCAACTCAACTCGCCGACTCGCAAAACTGAAACGCTATTGGCTGAATGTGAGTCCAACTCGTCAAAACCTATTGCCATTGGCCAGTTTCGAGTCAGACCCGAACTCGCCCGATGACAGCCGAAGTTTCGAGTTGAGTCTGACTCGCAAAACTTAAACGCTATTGGCTGAACGTGAGTTGGCTCAACTCGTCAAAACCTAATGTCATTGGCCGGTTTCGAGTCAGACCCGAACTCACCTGATGACGGCCGAAGTTTCGAGTTGAGTCTGACTCGAGTTGCAACTCGAGTTGACATAGTCGTGAGTTGAGTTCGACTCGAGTCAAGAAATAATCGACTCGTCACATCACTACTAATCAGGTAGAAGAGACACGAGAATAAAAGGTTCGCCAGCGCGACCGTAGCGGATCGGTAAACAATAGCGACCATCCCCCAACCCCCGCCCCTAACCGGTCAGTCAGAGGAAAGGTCGTTACCCCGACTTGGAATTCCCAAATCTACGAATTCCCGTCTGCGGCGCGCACTGACCCACTTCCTGCCTCGCCTCCCTCGTTGTGTGCACTAGGCTATTATGATTTGAAGTCGAGTTTACCGTCTTCCAATGACTGTCGAGTTACACAGACTGTCGAGTTACCGGGTGTCGAGTTAGTGAGGTTCTACTGTATTTGTGAGATAACATTTTTTATTTTAAATAAGATAGCTGTTAAAAAACAATTTTTTTTACTAAAGGATTCATTTTCAGGCAAATTAAATATTTTTATTTAGACTAAACGGTTTAAATACTAAATTTACTACAAACACAGAGCAACATAAACAACTGAGACCAGCCACTACTCATGCAGGTTCCACCAACACTATAGCATATCTCCGAAAAAACACAAAGCAACAAACTTCCTCCTATTTTTGTTAGTTGAAAATTAGGACATAAAAAGTGGACATCAAATAAATAGAAAGTACCTAGTTACAAGCATGAGTTTGCTCGGAATAGCTTTGAAGACTTCAAGAGTGCGATCGTGAATAGCCATGATTTCTAGACGAAGACGTTCCTTCTCCTCTTCAGATAGGCCCTTGAACACATTAGCTGTAAGTTTCATGCCTTTAGTTGTGAAGAACTTTTCTAACACATCTTGACCTTGTTCAGTTTTATCTCTGGCTACGTAACGTTGTACCAGTGCCGTACAGAACAAACGATAGTCTTTCTCTGTAATCACCCAAGAATGTTATTGGTTTCAGGAAACTTTTTATAACCTCATGTTGTACATTGCTATTAACTGTGACTGTCAATACGATAATATGAGTGAAATAAAAGTATAAATATGATACTGTAGTTAACCAAGTTAACTTGTTAGCTAAGCCACCCATAAATAAATAAATAAATAAAACAATGCTAAAATAAAAAGTTACAGCTTTTATTTCAATCTTGATTCAAACATTTTATCTCTGAAACTTAAGTCAGTCCAGGTCTCATATCTTCATTTATAAGGAAGACATATTCCGTTCACATTTGCTAGCATTTTTTTTCACAACATTAACTTTTAACAAAATAAACGAAGCTATACATACGTTCATTGTAGATAAGATGGAGTTACATTTGATAATCAAACAATACTGATTATAAATAAGCTCCTTCCCTATTTCGCTAATAAGCATTTGTCTGAATTAAACAAAAACAAGAGTTGATGCAACTCAGGATGGTGCAACTATTCTGGTGTTGAGTTTTTATGTTTTTATGGTTATGAGTTTTATTGGCACAATCGATATAAGGTTAACTTACTTGAGGGTGTAACCTTATTAGACTGTTAAGGTTACAAAAAGACTTAATATGGAACAGAGTGTATACAATTAGCCTAGAGCACACAATTACAAGCAGCAATAAATAGTAGACTGAATATTCTTACTTTAGGAAAACCCCTGTTTTACTACATCTCCACGGCTTTCCCTGGTTTCCCTAATCTGATGATTTGGTGGTGATACATTCGATTTGACCTATCCTTCAACTCAACTGACAAAAGTTCCATGGGAAAAGGTACTCTCATTTACTATGAAAAGTGACAAAACGAATCCTCTGCTAGCGTTACAGCCAGCCAAGAGTTCAGATGGTGTTTGTTTTGGATTCTCTCAAGTACAAAACATGAATATATGCAAAATATACACTACTTTAATTTATGACCAGAAAAAACCCCATTTATTTTCTTAAATGGATTTATACTTAGATATGAGACACTCACATACCTTAGTGTGTATTTTAAGGTGAATATGAATGATTACATGAGTGTGGATGATGTGTGTAGTCTGGTTACTGAGTTCGACTGTTCCTTAGAAAGGGCAATTTATTAATAGCCCAATAGTCAGGGAAACTAAGAGACCAACAGTTTTATGTGGAATCCGAACCATTGTTGGTTTGATTTTCAGCTAATTGACTAGTCAGAAACTCCATTCTCTCCTCTAAACAACATGCGGACGCTGATTATCACCCAACAAGGATACTCCCTAGTAGTTTCTACACTGATGGCAACCATTGAGCGGACAACATGTATATTTCTTGTAACTTTTTGATTTATCTAATTTTAAAAGTTTGTAAACAAAACTGACACTAATTATAGTATTTTCACAATCAAAAATGTTGATCTCCCTATTACATAAGCTACAGTTGAAAATTGCAGGATTATATAGTTATTTGTTCATCTTTGATAACAAACATATATTTAATATGTAATAATATTATAATAAAAATAATAACTGAGCACCCTTAAACAGTGTTTTATTGAATTAACACGACCGGTTTCGGCATTTATGCCATCTTCATAGGTGTTATGTGTTTACAAAACAAATAAAATTAAATAAATAATTATCATAAAGGAACATATGTTAAATTAGTAAATATTTTTGATTTGGTGGTTAGTTGTCATTGTGTATGTTGTTTCTTATATGTATAATTGTTTCGAATATTGGTATGTATTATATTTAATATGTAATATATTGGCTATATCAACACTTTTACTGACTATTTTCAATAACTCATGAAGTAGGCCTATTCCATATTTTTCCATCTTAATATTTTATAGGAAGCGATTATGAAAAATTAAACTAAATATCAATCCATTTGCTTAATGAATAGCTTTTTTTTTTACAAGAACATATCCTAAACTTCTCAAAATAGCACTGCTCTAGGGCAAGATTTGCATAACATTTGTTTTCCTACTAGGGGAATATAGTACAACTTACTGTGTTCTACTGTTAAACGATGCTTTTAAACAATCTGTGCAGTGTTTTAGGAAATGGAGAGTATTATACTGAGGTTCATTTTTTTTTTTTTAATAAAATCCATACTGGCACGAGTTTTTCCAACCCATCATTCTAATAAGCTGTTTTCATGATCTAAAATATTTTGTGTTTTAACCAGGCAGGAAGCAAAATTGAACAGCTCCACATTGTTTACAACATACCAATGATAGAACAAACCCAGCACCGGCAAAAGACTAGACACAACTAGCAGGGGACATGAATAAACAAGCTCAACATACATGCCTAGAAAGAGAATTATGTACTCTGCAAGTTTCATTTAATGCTTCGCAATTTTAATAAATTTTCTGTTGAGGAATACTTTACAGTTGATGATTACTTAAGTGTTTTTAAAACTAGAACCGATCATAAAAAGGAAAAAGCATATTAAAATTTAAAATAAATGGATCCGACATAACTAGTTGGAACTGAAAAGGAACCAAACTTTAGTCGGTCAAATATCAATAAGAAATTTGACAACTTTTAACATTATGAAATAACGATGGTTTCAGTGGAGGGTCAACACATGTGTATTTATGATTATGAAAAACAGTAGCTATTCAGCTGCCTGAGTCAACGACTTATAAATTGCTATTTCAATAAAGTAGACTAGATTTTCATACAGTTGTACAACGATGATTACGTTGCAATGGACCTCTCAAAATAAATGAATCATCCTGCTGGCAGTTGAAGTCAGTAAAATATATTCAAGCATCAAATGTTTAATAGGCATTAAATGATGAATAAGTAATTATTAATTTAACAATTGTTTGTGGTGTGCACAATCACCGTTGATTTTGAACTGTAGAAGTATTTTTATGGAAACCTACCATCAACACCCAGTGCCTTGGAATTCAGCCGCATACCCTCATGGTCATTAAGGATGATGCTGCGCCAAAGGCGGCACAAAGGCTGCCGCACATCGGCTGGCACCACCTCATACAGCCCATGGTCTAACAGGACAAGCTGTGCTCTGTTGTCTGGACCTTTGCGCACAAACACTATAACAGACATTACTTTAGTTTTAGCACTTAACAACTTTTATTGGCCCTTAAAATTATTAATAAAACATTGTCATAAAATATTTTTTTTTAATAACAATTATAGACTAAGTGCTTACTAAATCTAGTGACTGTATCAGTGCATGGATCGCTGTGAAGCACTAATTCTATTTTTCTTATATTTTAAATGAATATTTTTAAATATGTGTGTTTATTTGTTGTTTAGAGGAAAGATTTTCAGTGATTAGATATTGTGTGATATAATTAATGTTGATTTTTAGAAACTTAAGAATAACATTGTAGAATTCATGATTTCTACTTCTTGATACTAATGCAATTATACAATATATTGATAATAACTTTACCTTTTTAATATCCTCTTTTGGTTGTTGACGTACTACTAGTTTTGTGGCAACCTACCACATCATCAGGTACATCCTCTGTTGGGATTCGTCATAGTATTAAAATTGATACACAATAATAAAAAACGAATAGAACACTGTTACATTGATTACACATTTCACAGATACGCAAATGTACTTCTATCATGAAGCGTGCACGCATGTTTTAGAGTCGCCGCCAGTACATACATCAGTTGAGTATATAAAGTTAATTAATTTTGTAAATTGTGTGATACTAAAAAGCATAAGATGCTAAACATGACATTGTATTTCTCTTTGTAATAAAATAAAAACAAACATATAAAATTAATTTGTTTGGTTGAATTTGTTAATATGCAGTAAAATTCCGTAATTTAAAATAACTGATAAGCAAGGCCAGTCTTGAGAGGGTCTGTTTTTTAAATTTGGAAATAATCGGGAAAATAGTTTCTTAAATATGTACGTACCAAGAGAGCGCAAATTTACATCTTAGTGCTGATGCATAATTTTAAACATTGTGATGAAAGAGCTTCTTGGGAGGCATTTAATAGCTAAAATAAAGATATTGCAATAGAAAAAGGTTTTTGACCAAGCACCCTTAATGAGATTTTTGTATTCTCAATTAAGTCTACTGATAGAATCTTTGAAAAGCAAATTATAAACCAAAGGGAGTTTCAAAACCGTTTTAACACGCTTACATTTGCTTCAAGATAAATGTTGAAAAATAGTCTGTAACTAAAATTATTTTAACTGTCTCATCTACTCACCATTGCCAGGATGTGGGTCTGCATGGACAAAGCCAGTGTGAAATATTTGCTCTGCGAATATCTTGAACAGCTTCCAGTCGATGTCAGCGAGAGAGAATCCAGCCTTTAATAGGGCCTCCTTCTCATTGATCTTGATTCCATCAATGAACTCAGTTGTCAAAACTCTCTGTAAATATTGTACTGTTAAAACTTGTGTATATTTCATTATTATGTGTTAGTAATATGATTAACCCTTTGTTGATCTTTTCCTTAGACACATTAGCTTTTGGAATAATGGATTTGCATCGTCAAACAAAATGCAACTTCCCAACTCGTTGCTAACAAATTATGTGAGAGGGTAAAATAGAATGTTGAAAGTTCGTCATTACTTATGAATAGAACCAACAAAACATTTTTATTTATAATTGTTAAAGCACTGATTTTATAAACGCACAAGATAGATTTCTCATCCAGTGTTAAATGTTGTGTCTTAAATTATCAGCTGTTTTTGTGGTCCAAAAGTGAGTGCTAGTTTAGTCCCATATAAATATAATGCAGTTTAAGCTAGCTATAGTAGTAGACCCCACTAACTAAACAAATTACTGGCACAAAGAAATATTTCTATTACATGAGATATCTATTTATATATCTCCAAATAATAATATAACCAAAGGTTTAAGACTATAAGGTAAATTATCTAGAGTGGCATAAAACTACTAATAATATGATTCTGGCAATTTCAAATTTTATAGATATTTGAACAATTATTTGAGGAGAGGACATCTTCTTTGTCTGAAATTGAAAGATAAGCAGGATGTGTTGACTCTATCATCTTTAAATAAAATGACATCGTCAGAAGTGAATGTTCGATCCTGACAAGGTCCAATTCCCGTGAAAAGCCAGATCTCATAATTGATTATAATAAAAATAAAACAGGATGGATCAGAACAAATAGTAGCCTACTATCCTACTATTTAGGGCGAGCCGGTGGCCGAGTGGTCTAAGGTGTCAGGACTTTGAGCTTGGGTTAGAGATAGCGCTGGTTCGAATCCGGCCTAGACTGAAAAGATTTATCAGTAATATTCACCTTGTACTGTACAGGTCCGCCCCCTTACTCTGACTGAATAAGTTCCTCGCACAGATCAATGGTCTATGGGGAATGGTCAGAGTAAGGTTAAGGAGATCGGCCTCTCCTTAAAAAAAAAAAAAAAAAAAAAAAATCCATACAAAAGAAAACAGATGAAGTAGTGGAAGAAATTATTTTGTCATCTTTTCATGATGTCTATTGCGAATGTGTTTATTCTATACCGAGAGATAAGAACTCCACATCTAAAGAAGAAGTGCCATTTGTATGGATTTATGGTTTCAATTGGGAAGGCATTAGGAGAGAGGTGGAATACTTGCTATGGAGAACACTTCTGATAGCTCACATTCAAACAGACTGACAGGTAAGTGAAATAATTTGTTCATAAACTTTTCTTTCCACTTGAAAACTAAATATTCCAATAAAAACACATGTTCTGTATTTTATTTTCAGGTTTTGGCTTTTTATGAAACATAAAATATATGGGCTCGGCTACTTTTTTTCCTATTTTTAGGAAGACACTTTCCTGACAAGATTCCGGCCAGTGAAAAAAGGCCAACCTGCTAGGATTCAAATTCAAAACTTCTTTATTCATACAATTTGAAAAATTATACAGATACAATTTTACAAATAAAGAATGGCATAAAATAATTAGATATTCTAAAATAAAATATAAACATATTAAAATTGATAGTTATTTAATTAAAATAATAATAATTAAATTCATATTAATAAACTTATTAACTACTTAACATAAATTCCTCAAATGAATATAATGCTTTATTAACTAACAGATTTTTTAGGTGTTTTTAAATATACTGTTTTTGTTTATCTTAAGTAAATCCCTTGGAATTTTATTTGTGAAATATATGCCAGCAGAACTTGGTTTTTTATTGTAAAATTCAGTCAAGTGATTTTGTACTGCTAGTTGATCTCTATTTCGTGTATTATAGTTGTGGGTGTCCCCAATCTTGGCAGTCTGTCCCCTCTAGTCCTAACGAACATAAACACATCAAGAATACAGATTCTGTAGATGGTTAATATTCCTAATTTAGAAAAATATTGTTTAACTGAGTCTTGCTTATTTAAATTCATAATTATTCTAATTGGTTTTTTCCTTTTTAAAATGCTTAATAAATTTGTATTGCTTGTGGCCCCATACAGCACAATGCCAAACAATATGTGGTAATGTATGTGAGCAAAATAAATTGTTTTTAGTGTTTCTATAGAGCAGTATTTAGATATCATTTTGAGGGCAAATAATCCTGTAGAAATGTTTACTTAACAAATTAGAGACATGTTTATTCCAAGATAAATTTTCATCCACATGTAATCCTAAAAAAGCTGTTTCTTTAAATTGAGATATTTTGATACTATTAATTGTAATATGTGGATTAGGTTTATTCCTGTTTTGCCTTGTATGAAAACTTATAGAGTTAGTATTGGCCAGATTTATTAACAACTGTTTACTGTTGAAATAATTATCAATTACCATGAGGTCATTTGCAGCAGTAATCTCTACTTCTTTAAGGGTTTTACCAGTAACTATTAAATTAGTGTCATTTGCATACAGACATAGCTTACTCTCATTACCCACTGAAATTGAAGGCAAGCTTTTTATATAAAGGAGAAATAGAATGAGTCCCAAATTGAGCCCTGTGGTACACCATGTTTTACTGTTTGCAAAGATGATTTTGTATAAGAAATTTGATTTAGGTCATTTATATATTTTATTTAAACAAATTGCTGTCTGCCTCAACTCTGCCATTTAAACAATCATGGTCACTCAACTCTGTTATAATTCCTTCAATTGACAGTAAATTTGTTGAGAAGTTAATTATAATATTATCAATAGCACTCTTACATTCAATTGTTACTCTGGTAGGGTAAGATATTGCATGTTATGCTGTTTTGATATATTATGTTATTCGTTGTATGTCTTGGTAGAAGCATTTAAAACATTTATGTTAGTGTCACCAGCTAAAATTACATTTTCAAACATTTTTGTCAAAGTATATAAAGTTAAATCCAGCCTATAAAGAAAATCACTGTCATAAATTACTCCAGGAGTTCTATACAGCCCTACCAAAATAAAGAATCGCCAAATTTACATGTAAAATAAGTACATTCAAATACTTTATCCACACATAATACATCAATTTCAGGGATGGTAACCTTCATTACTTGTAAAGAATCACGGCTTAAAATCATAACCCCTCCACCACCACAGGTTTGTCGGCAATAACTAGACATGACAGAATAGTTATTCATTTTAATAAGTTTCATTTCACTATAATTTAATTTATGTTCACTTAATACTACTAATTTAGGTTTTAAATCTTCCAGTAAAATTCTAAAGATAATTTTCTAGATAAAAAATGTTGAATGTTTTGGTGTAAAATGTTAATAGTCCTATTGTCTTTAACTCTATTGGCAAAATTTTATTTTATATTTGAGCTATCTGTCCCTCATAAGTCCAACCCTACGTCCACGTCGTGAGGGACGGGCAACGTCATTAGTAGGAGATTGCCTGTGGGGGCGATGCCAGCGGGGACTTCGTGTGCCCTGGTACCTGCAAGGTTGCTGGTAAGGCTGCACAGGAACTTTGAAAATGACGGCTAACAGGGCTCTGGTGAAGCTGCGACAGGCCTAGCAAGCCGGTAGTGGATTAAAATATGCTTTCAAGAATAAACACAGCCTCGGAAAGGACGGAATTAAACGGCAACAACTTGGCAATCATACAAAAATCAGATTGGGAACAATAAATTTAGTTACGTTAAGAGGTAAGATGGAAGAAGTGGTGGAGGTGATGAGGAGAAGAAGTTTGGATATATTGGGAATCAGCGAAACAAGATGGAAAGGTAGGGGAGAGAGAGAGGTGGGGTTTGGATATAAGATATGGTGGTCTGGAGGGGAGAATGGTAGGAGAAATGGGGTGGCAATAGTGATGAGCAAGAAGATGACGAGTAGTGTAATAAATGTTGAGCCAGTAAATGACAGATTAATTAAGATCACAATTAGGATGGGGAGAGAGATGATAGATATAATACAAGCATATGCACCACAAACAGGATGTACAGAAGAAGAGAAAGTAGAGTTTGAAGAGGAGCTTGAAAGACAACTAAGAGAAGAGAAATCTGTGATAATTGGAGATATGAATGCACGAGTAGGAATGGATAGACAGGGATATGAAGAGATTATGGGAGGCTATGGGATAGGGGAAAGGAATCAGGAAGGAGAGAAGTTGTTGGACTTATGTTTGAGGAATGAAGTGATAGTGGGAAACACGTGGCACGCGAAGAGGGAGAGTCAGAAGTTCACTAGGTATAGTTGGAATGGAGAACACCCAAGTTTGATAGACTACGTGTTAGTTAAAAAGTGTTTACAACCTTTTTTGATAGATGTAAAAGTTATACCAAGTGAAAACCTGGGGGGGGATCACAGATTACTGATAGCGGTGTTTAAGTGGTTCAAAATTGGAAGGGTTGCAAGGTTGACAAGGATTAAAACATGGAAATTGAAGGACAGAGAAGTAAAGGAGGACTTTGTGAAGAAATTAAAAGAAAAAGTACCCAGAGATGAAAGTAAAACAGGAGAGGAGGAATGGATAAGATTCAAAAAGGCAATAGTTGAAACAGCGGAGGAAACGTGCGGAAGAACTTCAGGGAGGAAAAGGGATAAAGAGACACCATGGTGGAACGAAGGAATTGCGGAAGCAATTAAGAATAAAAATAGAGCTTGGAGAGAGTGGTTTAAGGAAAGGACAGATGAAAAAAGGGAGCGATGGAAGAGACTTGACAAAGAAGCAAAAAAGATGTTAAAGGAAGCTAAAGAAAAGTCATGGAAGGAATTTGAAGAAAAAATGAAGTCAAATTTTGAAGGAAATAAGAAGATCTTTTATGGATTGATAAAAAATAAGACAAAACCAAAAGAAATGATGACTAAAGTAATAGATGTGAGTGGGGAAATTAAATGGAAGGAGCAGGAGGTGTTGGAAACATGGAAAGATTATTTTAAGGAATTGTTAGAAGGAACGGAGGTGGAAGAAGATGGAATGGGAGAGGAGATGATTAATACGGAAGACGATGAAAACTTAAGTATAGGAGAATTGGAAAAAGCGGTAAAGGAGATGAAGGATGGAAAGTCACCAGGAGAGGATGAAGTGACGGTGGAGATGATTAAAGCGGCAGGACCGATGGGAATGCAATGGTTATACAGAGTGATAAGGGGGATATGGAAAAGTAAGAGGATACCAAAAGACTGGGAAATGGGCATAATTGTACCAATTTATAAAAAAGGGAACAAACAGAAGTGTGAGAATTATAGGGGGATAACCCTTTTGTGTCAGAGTATGAAGATCTACGAAAGGTTACTGCTTCAAAAAATAAAACCAGTACTGGAAGAAACAGGAAGAGAGGAGCAGTGTGGATTTAGAAGAGGTAGGTCAACAGTAGATGCGATTTTTGTGATAAGGCAAGTGCTGGAAAAGAGATGGGAGTATGGAAAGGATACAGTGATGGCGTTCATAGATTTACAAAAAGCATATGACAAAGTGAAGAGAGAAATGATTTGGGAGAATCTGAGAAGAAGAGGGATAAAGGAGGGGATAATTGAAAGGATTAGGAATCTTTATGAAATATGTAAAAGTAAAGTAAGGATAGAAGAAAAATTCACGCAATCCTTTAAAACAGAGAGGGGTGTAAGACAGGGTAGTGTACTATCACCTTTTCTTTTCAATGTGATCATGGATGAAATCATTGCAGGGGTTCAGATGGACAGAAGAGCTGAGGAATTGAAGGTGGTTGCATATGCAGATGATGTAATGATATGGGAAGAAAGAGAAGAAGAGTTGGAACGAGAGTTGGCGAAATGGGCAGAAGTGGCAAAGAAGTATGGACTGAAGATGAATGTACAAAAATGTAAGGTAATGAAGGTGGGAAGAATGGATGGAGGAAATGAAGATATATCAATTCAAGGGAATGTCCTGGAAAGAGTAGAAGATTTCTGTTATTTGGGTAGTACAATAACAAGCAAGGGTACGATGACAAAGGAAATAGGAAAAAGAATTTGGAAAAGTGGACAGTTTTTCAATCTAGTGAAAAAGATACTATGGAATTGGAATATTGGGAAGGAGGCAAAATTGTTAATGTATAAAATGTATTACCAGCCAATCTTATTATATGGAGCGGAGACATGGACATGGAATAAAAGTGACATCAGCAGATTACAAGCAGCGGAGATGAGATTCCTGAGGGGAATAAAGAAGGTTAGTAGAAAAGACAGAATAAGAAATGAAGTAATCAGAGAGAGGCTGGGAGTAATAACATTACAGGAAACGATGGAAAGAAGGAGGATACAGTGGATGGGTCATGTGAAGAGGATGGAAGATAACAGAATGCCAAAGATAGCCTTGGAGAAACAAGAGGGAGGAAGGAGACCGAGGGGAAGGCCGAGAGGAAGATGGATAGACCAGGTGTGGAGGGATGTGGAGAGAAGGGGACTTCGGAGGGTACAGGTGGAGGAAGAGAAGACGTGGAGAGACAGACGGAAGTGGAAGAGGCTGTGTCAGACGACCTGCGAAAGCGGAAACGTTGACTGATGATGATGATGATGATTTGAGCTATCTATATTACTGGAAGATAATGATCTAGGTTTTCTAAAAAAAGGCTTTGGAAGTTGTTGATCTGTAAACCGTGATTGCATAAATGCAAAATTACCCTTTGAAATTAGCTTCCCGAGGTTACTATTATAATTATTATTATTATTGCTTAAAAACTTAGGAGATGGGATTAGAGGTGGTTGTAAACTAGATTTAGCTACTTGTCGAGATAAAGAGAAAGTTAGATTGAGGTTTAAGTTTGTGTCCATAGATTTGTAGAATTTGTTAATACTATCCTGAAGCTTCTTTGAGAAATCTGACTGAGAGTGCATTCCCTAATACACTTACAGATTTGTCAGCTTGAGTAACAATGGTAACTGAGGCCCCTGTACTCCTTTGAAATTTGACAATTTTTGTAAAGTCTGTACAGACAAATCAAATCAAACTACTGGAAAGGCTGCAAGAAAGGAAACTATCTGGTGGTGTCCAGATTGTGGTCTCCTATTATTCATGCCACATTGCTTCAAATTGTATCACACAAGGGCAAAATATGTAAATTGAACTGTATATAGCTACTTTTGTTTTTTCCCTGGTTTACACATTTTTGTCACTACTTTTACACTTTTGTAATATTTTTAAAATGTATTATATCTATATATTTCTGAAAAGGTGCTTTTTTACCCTTTAAAATAATTATAATAATTATTTATCAAATATTTATAGTAGATGGCAGAATTTTTCAATTTCAATACCTAGGTAACCATTGAAATTGGTGTATAAACGGCCAAGGCTTTAAAGTGTTAAAAACAGTGAAAATATTCAAGCTTTTGTTTAAAAATGTTAATAAAAAAACACAAGAGCCAAGACACCCTAATAAATGTGGCTTTGCTCGAGAAAATTGTGTTTATAATAAATATATGTCATATAAAATGTTCACACTCAACATTAGAGCAGCTGATTTATTTATGCCTAGAATGAAGAATATTTAGAGATAAGGACACTATAACAGCCACTTTTTAAATGTTTAAAGTGTATTTACTTAATGAGGAAAAATATGGTTTTTTTTTTCTGAAAACTTAAAACTTATTTTTTCCACATGACACAAACACTCCCCTTATGGCAACAAATCTTCTGCCAGAAAAATTTGGTTCTTTATTATTTTATACAGTTATAAGAAAATATTTTGTTTTTCAATATGCAGAAAATAATAACAAGTGATGATTTCTGAAGAAAGTAACAACACTTAATTGTTAACATTAGTGATGGGTTGGTTCTATTTTGTTTTCAGGTTCCGGTTCGGTTCTTTACTGAAATCTGTTCCCGGTTCTCGGTTCTGAGTAATTTTTGAGAATGTCTCAGAACATTTTTCTAATACCTTTACGCCAGTGAATCAACAATATGTGGAATCAGTCAGTAAACACAGTGCGTAGTATTTCGGAGATTTCTCCAATATGAAGTGTAATACACCCTAAAAATCTATAAAATGACATACAATATTTCCAATAACTAGAGAATTGCTAATATTTTATTTATTCTTAGGGTATGATAGTTTAAATTTTTTGCACTAAGAAAGTATTTACTTTTAATTTTTAAAAAAATATAAAATTTAGCTAAATGGAATATAATGCTGAAATTAGTATGAAATTGTAATTTACACAGAGGAAATTACAAAACTTATAAGCCTAGAGAAAATTAAAAAATAACCTGACATTTAGGTCTGGATTAGTAATAAAACTTATAAAAAACAAATTACAACAATTGATTTAAATTACCACAACTAAATTTAAGAGGTTCATGTAATTGTAGTACGTCAAAAATAAACAGCAAAAACAAGTAATAATATAATTAATTTAAAAAAATATTGTTATTAACTATTGAGTTAAATTTAAAAAAAATATTTTTACTAACTATTGGTTCTTTTTCTCAATTGGTGATAATACCGAATTAAGAAAATATAAATGCTACTCACATTCATAAAAAAAAACTATACTGCCAATAATACCTTAAATGATTTTAGAAATTACAGTATAAATTTTGTTTTAAATTTAAGAATAATAAACTATTTTGGGTCAGTAAATGTTAAATCAATGAAATTTAAAACACTAATCCTTCAAGACTTTTTAAAAAGAAAGAAAAAATAATTAAAATAAATTTAACTATTTTAAAATAAAATGCCAAAGACTCATTTTGTTTAGTTTTGACACATTATTAATCTTAAAAATTTATTTTTCAATCCGATTCCCTAGGGTTTTTATCATTGTTTTTTTCATTATTACAAACAAGCCTAAACAAATAAACTCTAATATCTTAAGTTCATCATAAAAACCTTTTACTTTTCAAAATACACAATAAAATTAGAAGCATAGTTAATTTCAGAATGTTAGATGAGTTTTAAACAGAATGGAATGTTTCCACAAGGTGTTTTTTATCAGGCAGGAAGTGATAAGAAAGTGTTGAGAAAGCTCAGGGGAAAGGACTGGACTCTGGACTCTTGAACAAAAACTGAATTCACTACCTGTGAATTCCTATTCATTAATGTTATCTGTCTCTTCATGTGCTGATAAGGAATAATAATAATAATAAAGGCTGATAAGTGGCCAGACTATGGGTTAATATTTTCTGACTTAGATATTTTGTTTATCTCGTGGCTGTCATGTACTGATAAGGAAGTGGCCTTCTATGGGCAGATATTTACTGACAAAGATATATTGTTTACCTTATGGCTGAATATTGTTATTTGATTTTGCTGTTTATCAGCACCTTCCACATCCGAAACATTTCTGATATGAAAGCTATCTCCCCATTTATGTTTTTCAAGAACCGCAACCGCAAAACGGAGATTTTCCCATTGGTTCTCGGTTACCGTTCTTTTGTCAAGAACCGAGAACCGACTTTAGCGACCGACCCATCCTTTGTTAACATCCGTGTAAAGATTACATCCTGGTAAATCAGCCATTTTATAGACAAAAATAAAAGGCTCTCCAACACACCTTACTACTGAGGTTCCAAAGAACTTTCGGCACGTAGACGAAAGGAAAATGCTGGAGATCACTTGCACACTGTTCTGCATTTTTTCCTTCGTGTATAAAATCCAATTCTTGTTGCAGAGTATCCTTCAGTTCCTGTAATCAACCATGGTATGTGCTAAATAAAAATTTCCTGTTCAAAAAGAATTTGTGAGTAGTAGCTTGTCACGTACAATAGCCACGGGGTATCTTGAGCTGTGGCTTACATCACGGTCAGTGTCGGTGGGAGGGGGATCTGTACCAATAAACAGTTTTTAGTGTGCTACTAGCATTGCTATAAACATCAACTCACCACAGTTACATATGTTATAACACAACTCCCATCTGATATTTATTTATAATCTTTATTTTATTATAATGTGTTATCATGTTATAATTGTAGGCCATTATTATCTTTGTCTAATCTTTGATGAGAAAAATAAAATAAAATCATATAAACAAACACTTAAATTTATACAATGTAGGTTATGTTAGTAAATAATTACTGGTCAAATTTTCATTGTATGCAGACCGTAATTTAATTTTATAATAACAAAACATACTTGTGAATAACTTTGTGAACAATATTCAATTTCATCTCTTTAAAGATTGACAGCTATTTTAATTAAATTAATATTTAAATTATAACATCTGTGGCTAAGTTATTAAATACATAACAACTAATAATATAAACAAAATTGCACTAATATATTTGCAATAACAAACGCTTTCAAGACAAAAAGAAGGTAACGACACTCCACTCCCAATCAGCTGATCAGCAGCAGTAGCCAATGTCTCATTCAGGCTAGTACAAAGCCACGCATGCGTATGCCGTACCCTTCTCTTCGCTAGCCACCAAGCATATGAACAATAACGGTTTTGACAGCTAAAGATAATCCATGGCTACTAAACTGCACATCCTTTGTATTAAACAAATGAAAATTAATATAAATTGTATAAAGAGAAGCCATTTACAGATTAGATATATATACTCTACTGTTAATATATTCAATACTTTTATATTAACAGTAGGTTTTTATAAAACCTGGCACTGAAAGGGTTTTATATACTTTTATAGCCCTTTCAGTGCCTTAAATTTTTTGGAGGGGTGTTACAAAAGTGCCACTTATTTTTACATTGAGTGTATCCAAAAGTACATAGCAATTTCACTAGATTTTTAAGGGTTTGGGGAAAACACTGGAACTTTTTTATTTGATGAGTCAGAATAAAAATGTTTACACCATATTATAGCTAAAAAAACCAGGATTAACATGCATTATACATTTTCTATTTGTAATGCTCTTACAAACAATTATTTTTTTAATTCTCACCAAAATTCTTTTTTCCAATTTTCTTTTTCTGTTCCTGGTGTTTTATTCCATGCTAAGAAATGGTTGCCATATATATTTATGTATCATTCAAAATGAAATTTAATTTTCTATGTACATGTAAAATTTGATGTATCTATATCATAAAAAAAAATGTTTACTCTTATTATCAGCTGTTGGCACGTACTCGTAGCAAATTCATCAGAGGCTGGTGCAATAGTAATGCCTTCATAATAATGATTTTTATGTGTTTTTTGACGTAAAACATGCTTTAAATGAAACACTTGTTTGTCTCAACAGACTCATATAATGTATTTAGAAAATTACGCATTTACTGATTACTTACAAAGCTATTTGTTAAATTCTGGCTTAACCGGACGTTTGAACTTCTGGCACATTTCTAAAAGTCTAGCTCTACAGGATGTTAGCATTTCTAGCACGTTTTTAAACGTCCAGCTTAACCTGTCGTTGGAAATGATAGGGTTCAATATAGCATTTTATGTCTTTAAAAACTATACATTCACTTGATCAATGTTATTGATTTAGTGAAAGCGACAATGAATTGACAAGGCTTGAAACTATGTGAAAAATGTTACCAAACTAAAGTTATCATATACAATCTTCATATAAATTCAACATCTGACTCAGGCTATTTATCCTGCTTTTACAAAACATTTTTTAAATATATTTTTTACGCAATTGGTCTGGTGAATGCTGAAATCACTCCGCCAGGTTTGAAACTATGTCGTCCGTTGTATTGCTGAAGTCAGCAGTCACAGCAACAATGCATCATCATTTCCCTATAATCGAGTCTCAGAGTTCTGACAGCTGCCTTGTGGGACTGATGCTCTAATTCAGCAACTGTTTTTTAATTATTGTGAGATTCTGTACTATTTTCTGAGTGAATATCTGTCTTGTTTTTAAATGGGTGACAAATTACCATTGTGTAATAAATGGGCTTTAGATAGCACACAAGATGTCAATAATATACGATTTAATAATATTTCTAGGCAAATTCTAGGTCACCCTACAGACGACAATGGATTTGTTGTGCATCCCCTGCCGGTTAATTCGCCCGGTCATGAGTACCACCATTGTAGCTGCTTAAGTTTTTTTTAGGTGAAAAAGGAGAAAGCTTAGGGAATGCATGTTATGTGTTTACTAAATTAGGTTTACCCTGGTCATCTCGGCAGTTTGAATTACATTAGCTAAATAATTGGTTCATTTAATCATTGATAGTTATGGGGTTTTTTTCGTATTCACTCTTAGATTTAAATTAAAATACCGCTGGAGCATGATTATTACAGGAAGAAAGAGGTCCTCATCAAAGATAAAACTACTAGCCCGTCTTCCTAATCTCCACTGCATGTGAGGCCCAGCAGAAAACTATCCGTAACGTGGAAGGGAGTTAACTAAACCGGTGATGATAACAAAGTACAACAAGTTCATGGCGGGGTTGATTGTAAAGACAAGTCTCTCTACCACTTGTCTTTGACTAGGCCAACACGGAAGTACTGGAAGACGATATTTTACAACTAGTTAGACACAAGTGTACAGACCCGCCCCTTTGTTCTGTATACCCTACAAAGGTGTATGCAGTGTCAGACAAGAGTGGAACTAGTACACTCTCTTGCTAGCCAAGTTGTAGATGGTCCAGGCCCTGATAAATTCCCAAACACAGAGGCTGAGCACAATCTCACCCTTCTTCCAAAGAAATCTGGAAAAGTCTGTGCGGTGTGCACCAAAAAGGGCACATACTGGTGTCCCGGCTGTAACTGTGAGGCCATTAGGACTGCTTCTCTAAGTTAGAACATAACTTTAGGCACACATTCGACAGAAAGAAAAAAGCTAGAGTCAATTCTGGTTCTGACTAACTAAAATAAACTTTCAAATTTTGCGGCTACATGCTATATGTTTAAAAAAAATTATTCCTAAAGTACTCATTGATCAATTTTTACCAAATTTTCTGTGCTACTTGATATAGCCTATTTGTACAATTCATTTTCAAAAAGAAAAATATTTGTGAACACGAGTTAAGAATTTATATACGTACGCGGGAGAAATTTCATCCATGTTTTACGGACCCCTAAGCTCACGGCCAATAGATACCAAGATAAACATTTTACAAATATATTCATTTTATAGAGCATATCTTTCTGTAAATGTTAGTTCTATTTCTAAGTCTATAGCCATTTTCTAATTTTTATTGAATTGTTTAAAATACCATTACGACAGTGACCAATTTTTACAAAAAATGTACTACCAATGGTTATATTCATTCAAACCCCCTAATAACTTATAGTACCTTTATATTTTCTAAAAATAGATGAAAAATATCATATTTAAAAATATCCAAAAAACATTTTCCCTAATATCAAGTAACATTAAAAATATAAGTTTTTTGCTAAAAGTGTAATATTATCTTATCTTACTATTATATAAAAATCAAATGATGCCTGTGTGTGTGTGTTTTACTCGATTACGCAAAAACTACTGAACCCATTCATCTGAAATTTTATACGGACATTCTTATGGTCTCTGGTTAACGCATAGGCCTATCTTTATTTTCAAATTCCATCAGGAAAAAACTCCAGGGGTTCTAAGAATTATCAATTCAACCCCTACTGCAATACCAATTTGACAATTAATTGTTTATAATAGTTTAATTAATCAGCTGTTGGAATAAATAAACAACACATAATTCTGAAGTAAACACCAGACCAAACCTAACCACAACCACGGTAATTAGAAAAAACGAGGTATCACAACGAGGCTGCGCAGTAGACTCTGACGTCACATAGGCGAAATCTCCTGGTTTGATTTTTCAATAAAATACTGGTTAACTAAATCTACCAATCGCATGGAAGAATTCAGCTAAATAGTAGGCAAGTTATTTACCACTTATCAGCTGGAATTGTAAACTATGGGAATTAGAAAATTATTTTTGTTTTTGTTGTTGCCATTACACCCATGTGATGTTACAATAGATGCACGTGATACCTACCATCTTCTTTCCTAGGGGTGTCGCAACACAACACACTTTTGCATTATAACCCTCGGATGGTTTAATGTCGATTTTTCAACCTTTATAATGTATCTCCCATGGTTTACTGTCGACCCTTCGCTTTTACCGTTTATTACGAGCGTTCATTCTTCACTAAACATCTTATATAGTATGTTATTTTAAACAGCTGATTCCACTTTTCAGTCTGGTGAAAGTTTTATTCAGTTGGCGTTGTCCTAAACTAAACAAATTACAACAACGAACTTGACAGATGTAATTGTCAGTGTCATCATTGTTGTTTACTACTGTGCGCCTGTATATAGTTTTTGTACATAACTTTTTAATTTTCGAGGTAAAGCCCTTACAAGTTTATATTTGCTTATACAGTAATGAATTCTCCACAAAATTGCTATCTTGGAATTAGTGTACTGTATATAGTGAAAACTTTATGTGTCTGTAAAGTGTGAAAAACATTCTGGATTATCTTGTTCTTCTCTTCAGAAATAAAAATCTCAAACTACTTGGTAAGACATTTTGAAAAACATAATATAATACTATATGATTTTATGAACAAAGTAATATATAATAAATCTAATTTGAATAAAAAATAAATGTTATACAAATTAAATAAAAAGGCTGAAAATTGGCCAAAATAGGTTGAACCACCGGCGTTAAAATAGTGAACCATTGAAGGGATAAAGATACCAGTTATATGTTTTGTATTACTGAATGTAATAAGTACAATATAAATCAACGCAAACCCGCAAGAAGGACATGTACTATGGCAGTATTATTATAAAATAGCCTGGTTTATTTAAAGTTAAATAATACCAAATTCAAGCAATTTATATAATTTTACTATTTCTTATAAAGTTTTTTGTAAAAATGTCTGCCAAAGCGAGAAATATTAACAGCTGGTAAGGAAAATTTTAATTCAACCGGTTCGAGGATTAAAAAAGCGGACTAGTGGGGTCCCATCTATGGACATGCGTCTTGAGTCGAATACTTAGTACAAATATGCCTGACAAAAGTGAAATGATTATGCCCTCTTTGTGGACATATAGCAAACCGTAAATAAACTCTTTTTAATATCAAATTGTAAAAATTTGAGTGTACTGAAACATAGTGAAGTTCAAGTTAAAAACTTACTGTGAGAATCCATTCAAAATTGAACTTAGGATGAATCCAGCCTGCAAACTTGAGTAGAAGTTGCACAGTGCTGATGTCCCCAGTAAATCTGTCCTGCAGATCATAATACTGAACCTTTACTGCCACTTCCTCTCCATTTTTGGTTTTTGCTTTGAATACCTTAAAAAAGGTGTTATTTACAAGATTATAAAATCATCAACAAATTAAATAACTCATCATAACTTAAGAACCTTATTAAGATATATATGTGGCCTATAATTTTTGGTTTTCAAGTAATTTTTGCTAAGAATAGTATACTTCATTTAATACATCCATTATTTTCACAATACTTATAAGAGACTTTTTTCCATCCCTGAAAGTGAATTGTGAACTGAAAGGAACAAGGTTCAGACAAGTTAATTTTAGTAACTTAAAGAATAGAGAATAAACAGGAAAAGCAACAAAGACTGTGAACAGAATTTCAGAAGATAGCTTAAAATAAAAATATTATCAGTTAAATTTTATAAGATAGGTGTAAGGATCGTTATGCCCTTATGATGAGGGGCGTTTTAAAAGTCTGATAAAATAAAATTACAGCTGTGATTCGGTTATTTTTTAGTCAGACTTTTAAGTATATATCGGTGGCCCTGGGCTAGACTTATGTTTTTCTCGACAACTACACTCTATTTAATGTTTTCGTAAGCTTTAGAGCTAAATGACTACACTTAATGTAAGCACTCAATGTCCAACACCACTGAGGCTCTCCACACTCCTTGGAAACAAGATGAGGATACAGGAGAGCAGTAGATATATGATGGTTTAAGTGGGGGCTAGAAATGAAAGAGCAGCGTTGGCTCCTGTCAGCGTATACATCTTATTTAAGGTTGAGAGGAAGAAAAGACTTAATAGTCCTAACTCCGCCTAATAAAGCCAGTTTTCATTTCATTTCATTTTATTATACGGCAATCAAGCCTGCAGTTCAAACCAAAGTTGCCAACATCTGCTTCAAGGGTTGGGAGCATCATTGACTGATCATCTCAAGACTGCATACAAACTATCCTTTAAACACTAACGTCTTTTAATTTGCCCTAGTCAAGCTTCTGTAAGTTCTAATTTTAATTATTGACTATTTGATTGGTATTGGATAAATATTAAAAATATTATTTCTAGTGAGAATTTTCGTATCCTCTTAGGCCAGGCAGGTAGTCTGATCCTTGGGGTTGGTAGAATTAGGGATGTGGCATGATATGTTTCAGCCAACCAGAACAAGTTTCGAAGATAGAAAAATGTTTGTAAAAAAACAAAAAGGCTGATCTCTGGTAAATAAAGCTTTTTTTAAATATTCTTGATGTTTTTCTCATTATATTGATCAATAGAACCATTTCTCAGTTGGAAAGTCTAGCATGTCCTTAAGTTTGGCATTTTACTTGAGGGATAATCTGTATATAGATAGAAAAACTCTTCGGTTTTTAGATATTAATTAATTACAAAAATATATTAATGAATTATATCTACGTGCAGAATTTGAAAACCAATTAATTTTATGAAAATAAATAGTAATGATAATTTTAGATCTATTCAAGATATATACGTAGAGGGATGTTGGGACAAGATCTGTCTGTTGTGAGTTAACTGGAATGAAGTGACATGTGCCTTCAGTGTCAGGCTCCAGCATTGCAGCAGCACAATATTGATGATTATTTAGAGTAGTTCCAACATAACCACTGGATAACCTAGCAGCCCATCTCCACTCCAAAAAATGTTATGCTTCACCAAACGGTCACTTAATGCCAGGCCTAAAAACACACACAGAAAACCCCATAAGGTGACATGTCTGTATTATGTTTGGTCTGTGGTTATAGGAATTCTTTAAATGATTTTTTTCACTAATATTCGGCTAGTCCGAACTTTAAGGAATCCAAACAGGCTGTCCCCCCAATTAGTTCAGATTTGTGGGTTTCTACTATATTAGTTAATTTAAAAAAAAAATAGGCGTTACCACAATACCTGTGCCAAACTAGCTGCTGCGATAGGTTCTTCTTCGAATGATTGAAACATTTCTGTTTTGGAGATTCCAAAGTCCTCTAAAAATAAACTTTCTACTTCACCACTGATTCTTGTAAGACACTTATCTTGGAGAGCCTAAAACATATTATTTTACAAAAGTAATTATAGGCCTAATAAAAATGACTGAGATATACTGAAATAAAGAGTCAGATGTTTAAGCTGATATAACACTCGGATATTAACAAACGGTTGGCTGTAAATACGGTGAATTATTTTGGCTAACTGTCTACAATCCCCACACTGCATGATTATACTAAACTGACATAAAAAACCCCTATTTAAAATCAAGCTAGTGCATTATATTCCATATCAAGAGTTGCATTTTAATATTCGAGGGTTGTCCAGAAAGTAAAGAACGATAGTTCATCACGTGCGGCGCCGATCCCCCACCACTGCAACTGTTTACACACTAGTTACCTCTGGTTGTCCGGTCAGTGTGAGCCGAGTTTCGTGCCTGAGCGGTCACACGTCTTTGCCTGTAAACTTTCAAAATGGCGACGCCCATTGAAAATCCCGCCAAATGCGAAGTGTGCAGTGTAATTCGGTTTTTGAATGCTCAAAATGTTTGGCCTATCGAAATTTATAGGAAAATAAACACTGTTTATGATGAGAATTTAATGAATGAATCTTCAGTGAGGTTGAATTATGTTCAACCAAGGAAGAACCAATGTGCACGATGAAGAACGGATTGGGAGGCCAACACTTGTAACTGAGGAATTGAAGAAAAAAGTTGACGACAAAATTCAGGATAACCGGCGATTAACTTTAACCACTTTAAAAGACGCTATTCCAGACGTTTCTCGATCCCTCTTACATGAAATTGTGTCTGAGCATCTTGGATATAAAAAAATGTGCGCTCAGTGGGTTCCAAAGTTTCTCACAGAAGTCCACAAGACTAAACAAATTGAAGCAGCCCTTGAACTTCTTACCCGATATGATAGTGATGGTGAACAATTTCTCGATCGTATTGTGACCGGAGATGAAACTTGGGTTTCGTACAAAACTCCAGAAACAAAGCGACAATTCATGGGGTGGCATCATTCAAACTCGCCCTCAAAACCCATAAAAGAAAAACCGAATCTGAACACAAGAAAATTGATGGCATCTGTTTTTTGGGACCGCAAAGGTTTAATCCATGTCGAGTTTTTGCCAAGGGGAGAAACAATAAATTCAGAAGCCTAATGCGAAACCCTTCAAAGACTCAGACGTGCAATACAGAACAAAAGACGTGGCATGTTGTCAAAAAAAGTGTTTTTGATCCACGACAAAGCTCGGCCTCACGCATCGGTACAAACCCAGCAAGAACTTCAAGGTCTAAAGTGGGAAACTTTTGGACACCCTCCCTAAAGTCCGGACCTCACGCCTCCAGATTACCATCTGTTCCCGATAATGAAAACATTCTTGAGTAGGAAACAGTTTGGAAACGATGAAGAACTGAAAGAAGTGACATCCTGGCTCAGATCTTTGGCAGCTGAAGAGTATAACACCGGCATTGAAAAACTGATTCCTCGGTACAATAAATGCCTTGACAACCAAGGCAACTACATTGAGAAGTAGGCTAGGTTACTGTGAGTATGTAAATAAAGTTTTGTGTTATCTTTTGTTTTTAATTTTTTATACCAAAACGTTCTTTACTTTCTGGACGACCCTCGTATTTTACCTGTTTTAATTCATGTTTCAATAATTTCTTAAGTGTCGTATTTCTAAACAATATTTATGGCATCATAAAAATGTTACCTGAACGGACTACATTCGTGCCCGTGACTTTATAATTGAATCTTTATACTTCTGATTATGACAGTTGAAATTATTATAAATAAATAATGACATTATTGAAATTAATGTTGCCAAAATAAAAATATGTGAGGCGGAAAGTGAAAAGGGACCTCTTTTTGGCAATTATCGATTTTGAATTATTGGTATTTTTAAATCAAGCATAAAATTATAAACGAGTTAGTGTAAATTTCACGTCTCTACGATTTTTTTCTTTTAAGTAATAAACGTTTAAAGTTTCACAAATTGTAAGTGGCATTTAAAGAAAAACTGGTTTTAAAACTTTAAACTCACATAGAAACCACATTTTTAATATTTAAGAAATATATCAAACATCAAAACATTTCCTTTTTCAGAATTATAGCCGTAGTTGTTTAAAACACCAACAGAATTTATTAAATTCTCGTTTTTATAAGTAATAAAGTAATGTTAGACAAAACTAAAAATTTGATAAGGGACCTCTTGTCCGCCCCATGTTATTTCCCATAATGACAAGAGGTCCCTTTTCTCAGACCGGACATTAGTTGCTTTTAAAGACGTTTTTATTACTTTCATCTTGTCTAAATTATTTTAAATGGAATTTTATCAGTATCAAATAAAACTGCAAGTCGATCTACTTGTATCGACAAAGTATAATTCTAAAAGTGATGCAGTCACAGCTGATTGGTAGTGAAACAGCTGTTTCAAATTCTGCCAAAACTGCTTTAGAAAAGGTACCTGTTGTTATGATGGTTTTAAACACACAAGAAACTGTCCTGCATTTAGGCAACATTTGCCGCAGTTCTCTAAACCAATGCTAGAACTCAGGGGCAGGCTAGTTTTTAAAGTAATCTTTCTTTTCTAATGTGTTTTTGAAAAGGGACCTCTTGTCGGGCCTATGTTATTTTGCCATAATGATAAGAGGTCCCTTTTCTCAAGCCAAATACTGACATCTAAATAAATATTATTCGATGCTTTAACCCTTTCCGTACTAACGTCCTGATATCCGGACGTGAGCCGGGCAGTCGAAAAATACTAACGTCCGTATATCAGGACGTGGGCTGGGCGATCGAGAAATACTAACGTCCGTATAACAGGATGCTTGGAATTTATTTATTGTAATTTTTATTTTAAAACTATACCAATCATATTTTATACTAAATTAATCACGAATAAACAGAGATTACGAATATATAACTATTTATTAACATTTCCATTTCGTTGTCATTGTTTGGCTTCTGATTTAGAAGGTGTTGACAAGTCAGCTGTTTGTTTTGCTCGATGCGCAGTTCAGGCAGTGGTAGCGTCAGTCAAGTGTTTGTTGTTGTATTATTATTATTATTACGACAGCTGCTTACCATTTTAGGTTATAGTTATTAGTGAATTATGTTATACTGCTAATTTCTAAAAAATGAAACGGTCAAGATCACCAGTAAGTGAGAATACAGTTAGTTGGACGAAGACGATCTAAGTGATGGATTATTATCAGACGATAGTGAAGACAGTTCTGTTGTTGACGATACCGATAAGGACCTTTCATATGATCCAGATCAACCATCAACATCAGGTTTGGTTAATCTAAACATTACTACCGATAGGAAACGACCTAGGCTATTCAGTTTTTCAAGTTAGAGTAGTGAACTTTGCTTACCGACGCACTTTGCTTACCGAACCACAAATGCTAATTTTTTTTGTTTACTGTAAATAGAACTTAATTTTAGTCCAAACTTTACAAAAATTTGTGTTTGTGTTCAGTGTTAGCTATAGTTGTTAGTGCAGTTACTGGTTTTTGGACTAGTAATTTTTTTGTATGATTTTTTAAGTCAAAATGAAAAAATTAACAAAAATTTTTTTGGTAAGTACATTTTAACATTTTTATAAACAAAATAAATAACTTATGAGTAAAGTTATTATGTATATTGATGCAGATTTTTTTTTTATTTAATAATATAAAAAATTTACAGGTGTATGTAAAAAAATAAGGAAGTTATACGCAAAAATGTAAATTAATGTAAATTAGGCTAAAAAGGCCTCGGTATTCTTCAGTAGTCCCTTGGTTAAACTCCACGGTATTTTTCAAATAGAAAAATTTTTTTGCTCCGGTACCGAAAGGGTTAATGCTTTGACTCGACTTTATAACTGATACAGGCCTGTTCTATATAATCCAGTTTGATAATCGATAAAAAACCGAATATCGATAATTTTGACCAAAATTTGTGAATACTTAACACTTTACTTTGGCCAACAAGAGGTCCCTTTTCACTTTTCGCCTCGCATATATTAAGATATAATGATTTTAGTAATGAAGTTTATCACAAGATAAATTTAAGAATATGTAACAATGCCTCATAACTGCCTCCAGTCATATGACTGAAATATGACTGTCTGATAATAGGTAATATGAGGGTCGTCCAGAAAGTAAAGAACGTTTTGGTGTAGGTCAATAAAAACAAAAGATACGAGGATGAACATTTATTTACAACTATTTATAACCTTACTCTATTTTTCAATAAAATCACCGGAACCGTCAAGGCACTTGTTGTAGCGTGACACCAATTTTTGAATACCGACGTTATACTCTTCTGTCGCCAAGGAATGAAGCAACGTTTTAACTCCTTCTTTGAGATCATCGTCGTCCAAAAAGTTTTTCCCGCCTAAAAACACTTTCAACTTTGGAAACAAGTGATAGTCACTCGGAGCCAGATCCGGACTATACGGAGGATGTCCAAAGATTTGCCATTTGAAAGATTGAAGTTCTGCTTGGGTTCGTGCACTGCAATGAGGCCGAGCATTGTCGTGGATCAGCACCACCTTCGACGACAGCATTCCGCGTCGATTGTTTTTAATAGCGCGGCGAAGCCGTTGCAAGGTCTCGATGTAGGCCGCTGAGTTGATTGTTTCTCCTCTCGGCATGAACTCCACATGGATTAGGCCTTTCCTGTCCCAAAAAACCGAATCACACTACGGACTTCACACTTGGCGGGATTTTCAATTGGCGCCGCCATTTTGAACTTCCACAAGAGACGCAAACGTGACCTCACAGCACCGCTACAAAGCTCAAACTGAAGCGGAAGGTTTGCACTAAAGAATAAGCCCACTCCCGCTGTTGTGGGGGAACTGCGCCGTCCGTGATGCGCAATCGTTCTTTACTTTCTGGACGACCCTCGTATATTGATAACTGTCTGCTAATAGGTAAGGGATCAAGTGCATTACACTAAGGAGTGACATGGATGAGGTGATATGTTAATGGATAAAGAGTTTAATTTAAATTTTGTGAGGCTTTACATTTTGTAGGGAGATATGCCCAATTTCATATGCTCCTTTGGCTTACGTGATTTTCGAACCACGGAGGCGGCACAGGTGTAAAAATTTTTGTTCACATTGAGAACTGAACCCAGACTGGCTGCATGGCAAGTCACCTTAACTAAGTTCGCTCCTAGACAAAAAATGCAATATGGTGATGATTAGGTAAGCAATAGCTGAATTATACTTAAGTGGTGTCATATAACGGTTCATATTTGGTTATTACCAACAGAACAATGTATCTGTAATTAGATTTTTGAGGGAATAGATCCCCAATTAAAACTCAGTTCCCTACGCCTGCTTAGACGAGCCCATTACGATTTTTTTGGATCGTTTTTAGGCCAAAAACCAATGTCGTTCAAAAGTAAAGCTCACATGACAGTTTCTTTTCTTCATAGTCACAGGTAAACTTTCTGTTACTGAAAGCTTTTTCTCATCCTATTTTGTCATTTTTTCACTAAAAGACAAATTTATAATAATGTATTTTAGCACCAAACATGTTATATTGCGTGAATTTAGCCATGAATGTACTAAAACAAGCCTATGAAATCATTCCAGGAATAAACTTGTCATTGCTGTCATTTACTAAACAGACTGAGTACTTGCCTACCATCAAACTTGTGCCCTACTGTCAGTGCAGAAATTATGTGTACCGGTTACTGAGTTTGAAGGATTTTTACTAAGAAACTAAGAGGCCTATAAAATGTTCAATCATACCATTGTTTTCCTCGTGTAATTGTTTCCTCGTGTAACCAAGAACATGAAATTTCAAGAAATAGATAAAATTTTGTTTCTTGTAAAGTGAAAATTCTGAAATTTATCAAAACTATAGAAAACCCCATATTAAAATATAAATGTGATTTATATTTTAATAAATGTGATTAAAATATAAATGGGTTTTTGAGTAAAATAAAAGTATAAAGTTAATGCACAGTGAAAATTCTGGTACTTTTATTGATCCATTTATGATAAAAATTACTAAAACTTTACTAAAATTTAAAAAACTTATACTAATAGATCATAACATACAATCAAAGGAGGAAGACACTGGTGGGATTTGATCTTTCGTAGGCCTCTTAGTTTCTCAGTAAGCAATCTTCTTACTCGGGTACACATAATTTATGCGCTGATAGTAAATCATGAGTCAAATGATAATTAATTAATTCCCTCTCATCAGTAATAAATCATTGCTTTAGATGACAACATTACTTATTAAACCACCTTGATGTCTTTCAAATGACCTTCATTACCAGCCTCTGTTAATATTATGGATTACATTCACTGAACCATCATGTTTGGATAATTATTTGTAATGTTCAATTGACACATCATCAGCAACGTAAAGTTGATTAAAGCCCAGCTTTATAATCTAAATATTCTCAGTTCGATCCCAATATAATAAAAAATTTTGAAAGAGATTAACTGATATCCACCAGCTGTTCATTTGTCAAATTCAATATTAACGTTTTTTTTTTACTGTTCAAAAATACTACAACTACGCAAGTGTAACCTTTGGCCAAATATTGTCAGAAAATATATATACAACTAAAGCACACTACTGCATGCATCGCTGCAACCCTGTCACTCGCTGGGCTCGTTACACCTCGGCTTTCGGCCTCGTCATGTGACTTATGACTACAAATAATAATAGCACACCATTGGATAACAAAATCCCGTGACCCACCTAATTTGAACATAAGACAGACTACTTCCCCTCAACCCCTTCCCCATCAGCAAACTTCATATATACCAACTGAAAAAAGAAAAAAATCTGCATCAATACCCGAGTGTTGTTCTATGGATGCAAAACCTCCACCACTGCCACCTACCCTACAATAGTGGAAGCCATGTCCCTCTCTCTCTCTCTCCCTCTCTCTCTCTATACTCACCTGAAGAAAGTGCCAGTGGCACTGAAAATTCATGTGATTATGTGTTTCATTTGTGTATGTTACTACTAATATGTTGCCATCCTCGTCACCACTAATATGTTACTAAATTAATTACTTGAAAAATTAAATAAAACATAGTATTTGTTAAAACGTAATTGTAAAAATATTGTTAAATAGTAATTGTTAAAACGAAACAGTTGATGATATTTGTATTTACATGAATAATATTATTAAGTAACAAAGAGTATAAATTAAAACACATCAACTAATACTCTGGTGTTAGTGAAGTTGTCTACTTAGGTAAGTTTGCTGATGTCCTATCTCTCCAATATAAAAATTATATTAGATTAACTATATAACGTAAAATCACAATATTAAATTTATTTACAGTATCTCAATCACACTACTTGCATTGCTGCCTATTAGTATAAATACCCAGTGGTATTAATTTCAAACATGTTCGTTTTATTTGTTTTCGTTTAACAGCTGAAGATTAAGCTCATAATGCATCAATAGGATAATGTCAAACATACAAAATAAACATGTTTACTTATTTACAAACAGCTGGGAACAATCTTTTAGGGGCGGTTTCTAACCCTTTGGTTTTATCAAGTTCAAAATACTTTAGTTGTCCTATTTAAGACCTAAAGGAACAGTCTACGAAATTTCAGCTCTCTACCTACATGTGAAGTTGGAGAATTAGTGATGAGTGAGGGCTTTGCCTTTTATACAGGGTATTTCAGAACTGTCTACCAACCTTTTGAAGTATTGATTCTGGGCTAAGAGCGAATCTAAATATCACATTTAAATCATCCGAAAGCCCTTAGTTACTGACAGAGTCGCCCTTTTTTTCCCTAAAATTATTTTTTCTCTAAAACCGTAAAACGTACAATTTTGAAATTTGGTATACAACTTAATAGTAAGGACAATTAACGAAAAAAATTCAAAATTTTCTAAATTAGGAATTAAAAATGGCGGCCATTCAACATTTTCAAATAACAACAAATTCTAAAATAATAGTCGTATAACACTTTTACTAAAATAACTTTTTTTAGACAATTTAAAGATAAATCTAACAATATCTTATTTATTTAGATCGAATAAAAACTAAACGAGCTATTACACTTTTTGTGCTGCGCAGCAGATGGTGCAGGTCAATGTACACAGCCAATACAATATGACAATCACCTAACCCCTAATAATGAATTTTATAAGTTAATACAAATTTGTTTTCTAATTAAAAATAAAAATATCAGTTAAAACAACCTTATTGTTACATTCAGCAATGAAAATACAAAAGGAATTGTTTAAAACCTGATTTGTATTAAAAAATTAATAATAAATCCTAACTAAGTTAATAAATATTGAATAAATTAAAACTAATCTAACTAATTAACATATAAAATAATTTTTAGGGATAAGTGATTGTCACATTGTTGTATTGGTTGCGTACATTGACCTGCACCATCCGCGCACTACAAAAAGTGCCATATCTCGTGTATTTTGTATTCAATCTAAATAAATAGGATATCGTTAGATTTGCCTTTAATTTGTCCAAAAAATGTTATTTTAGTAAAAGTGTTATACGACTACTATTTTAGAAGTTGTTCTTATTTGAAAATTTTGGATGGCTGCCATTTTGAATTTATACTTTAGAAAATTTGGAAAAATTTTTCGTAAGTTGGCCTTAAGGTGTATACCAAATTTTAAGGTTTTTAAGAAAAAACAATTTTTTTGAAAAAACAAAATGGCGGCTTTGTGAGTAACTGAAGACTTTTGGATGATTAAAATGTGATAATTACATTCGTTCTTAGTCCAGAATCAATACCTAAAAAGGTTGATACAGAGTTATGAAACCCCCTGTAGAGATAAATACAATTTAAATAAAATATGCATTATTGCACTTTACACTTAAAAATTCAGAATATACAATATTGATTACCTTTACCACGCCATTATAACAAACAGTAAAATTAAACACTATATAAGCAATTTTAATGAATTGTCTATTAATTAATGACACTTTCTAAGGAACAGACAGCCTTAGATTGTAGCTATGACTAAATTTGCTCATCTACACTAATTTGAAATCTATATTCGCCCATATGTTGACGAGCAGAGTCTTAAGAATAGATAAATAGTTATTAAAATTAAATCTCAATTATAAGTAAAAACTACCTTGTGGAATCTACATCCACAAATCATAATAATCTGTAAACTATGCTTGAAATAAATAGACAACCCAAGAAAAAGCACTTGCCGGAGACGCGCCTGTACTGTTATCTAATGGCGATAGTACAAATAAGCCCTCCAAGGACTATTTTGCGTACTAACACTTCAGCTCAAAAGAGACAGAGAGAGGTATGAAGAGAGATAGTGGGAGACCGCTGGGGCTACCTGTAAAAACCTAACATAACTAATTTCACTGAACAGAAAACCTACTGAAGGCTCATTTGTGAATGTTATAATTATCTTTTAGTACAAGAATGGCAAAATAGGAAGAGAGAAAAAGTTTTCATTAACAGAAAATTTGCCTGTGACTATGAAGGAAAAAAACTTGTCATATCAGCTTTACTTAGACCTGACATTGGTTTTTGGCCTAAAAATGAGCCAAAAAATTGGAAATTCACAGGACCCATATAAGTTGACAATCTTCTTGATTTTATAAACAATGATATTACTAAATAAATAAAAGACAGATCTGGTCTCAATGAACAATGATCGTAGAACTTATCTCTGACCCCTGTTACATCAATGATGAGTGTAGCAGTAGCAATTAAATTAACTCAGACATACCTTGAGAGTGTAGGTATATTGGCGGGGTAGAACATGGTCCATGGACACCATCCCCTGTCCCAGTTTGATGTAAAGACCTCCATTCTTGAGACAGCCATTGAGAATCCGTTCTGCTGACCGCTGATGGATTGCATTGATAGTATTCTCATAGAGCTCAGTCCCTTCTTCCAGGCCCAGTAATGACCACCAGTAGTCAGCTGTTACTAACAATCCCACGTAAGATGATCTGTTTACAATCAAAGAGCATATCATTATTTAATATGATTATATAATGAGTCTTTGAAATAAACAGAAAACAAAATTACATTTATAAGTACATTTATGAACAAAATCTTTGAACAATCTTTGGAAAATAATAAAAAGAATAGTAAAATCTAGAACAACAATAAAAACAACACTGTATATAATTATAATACAAAGACAAACAAACAAAAATGAACAGAGTAAATATCATAAATTATAGTGAATCATGCATTGATACTACTAAGAAGGAAAATGAGAGGTAACTATCTTCTTCAATGCAGCTCAGAGGAAAATGTCAGAAAAAGTCATGGTGAGGTGAAACATGTCTCCAATGCATTGCAATCTTGGGACCAAACATAAGTACTCATAATTTGTGGTGCACTGAACATAATAAACAAGTTCTGATCATGAGTGCGGGCAGAAACCTTATATGAGACGAGACAAAGCAGATAAGGACAATTATTTTTGCCAGTCAAGATTCTCTGCAGTCTGCAGGAATATCAGATCCTGAATTTTCCTTTTAGCAACAAAATGAGGCAACCCAAGACTAGCCTCCACTAAATCCACAGGCACAGCAAAGCAATCAAATCCCAGTCTTATACAAACTTATCCTGGATGTTCTGCAGACACTGGATGTGATTCAGTTGGTGGGAGACTACACAAACTTTTGTGTTATAGGATAAATCTGAAAAGTGCAATATATGCTTTTTAGTCGTCGTTTCCTCACTTCAAAGTTCTTATAATAAATCCCAACAGCTGCAAGTGGCCTTGACTGGAGGGTTCCGATGTTAACTGCAAGATAATGGATTCAAGCAACATCGAGCGTGGCTGTCCCCTGAATGAGTTACCGTCTGAGCAATCCCGTCTTTGCACGCAGCCCTTCACCTGGTATCTGGTGGTGGTTCAGAAGTTACCGTAACGCTGTTGGTCCGTAGGTTAAGTGTGACAGAAGACTTCTTAGCCCTAACTTGGCCTGGTAAAATAGGATGATCTTATACTAAAAAAAGCTAAAGCCGCTTTTTTAGTATAGTTTTCTACGTGGAATTCCAGACTTATGTTAGAAGATACAAATATACCAAGATTCTTAATTGATGTGACAGAGTCCGGATTTGCACAGAGAGTAGTCGAAATTCAATTGTTTAGATGTTTATAACTGCACATTATTCTACACTGGCTTATTTCAGAAAATCAGACTCATACTTTTGGTTATAGATGGTTATTCTGATTTCTAATCTTATGAAACAATTTAGCTATCAATGAGTAGCAACCTCTATTTCAAACCATATTCTTAGAAAACAGTGTTACTTTGTAAAAAAAAGCAAAAATCTTTTCCTGAGTATTTTATAAAATCACTCAAATTTGTAAGGTTAACTTTGCTACTGTCTTTTAATTATTTTTACATACCTTAAAAATCTCACTGCACCACTTCCGGTTACTTTCACCAGTCTTTGTTGATGACTGTCCAATGTTAAATAGTAAATACCTGCGGCACCAATAACAGCAGCTGAACACTTCCAAATAAGTTTCTTATTTTTAAGTTTCTTGAAATTATCACTTATATTGTCATTTTTAGGTGGACATCTGATGTTTCTAGAATAGAGAGTAATAAATGGTCTAAATAACTTTAGTCTTGAGCCCATTGTCACTAGAAAATGTCAAATATAACATAAAATTAGTATATTTTTAGATTTTGTAGAGGCACATTATGTATTATAGGCTAAACTTGATCTTATTACCTTAGTATAACTTATTTCCTTCAATTCGTGTACTAATTATTATTTTTTTTTACTCTTAAGTACTATAATATACAAATATTACTAAATATAAAAATAGAAATCATTATACTCTATTATAAGTGGTAATTATAATAGCCTTCCAGTCCAAATTAAAAGATTGTTTTTTTTTATATATTTTTTTTTGTAATTTACAACTTCACTCGCCAGTTCACACGGGCCTACAGGCCTGTGCGTGATCTTTAATCAACGAGTGAAGTACCTAAGCATGCCTTCACAAAGAGTAAGTTGGTTCAGTGGGGATTCGAACCATTGGACCTTGCCCTCCGCAGTCTGAATCCTAAGCCAATGAGCCACCACGCCGGCAAGTAATACAACATTACTTTGTATTGGCTTACGCTATAAATATATTATAAGATGCAATTTGATAAATTCAATATAAGTTAATGCACTTATATTGAATTTCTAACTGCATGTGATATGCTAATTAAGAAACTATTTCAATAAATTGTTCTAACTAATCAAATAAGTCATTAATAATATCGAAGTCTATCACTTTTTAATAAATAAGCTTATACCTTTGAAGTTTTTACAGAAGTTATAAGGTATAATAAACTATAAATAAACCTTGATTGAAATCAGAAACTAACACATTATTGTCCATTTCAGAGTTGTAAAATGTTAACATTAGAACTGTAAAAATTTTATTAAGCAATTGAACAAATCAACATTCAAAAGTAATTGTTAGATGTAATATAAGAAAAATTTATTAATCAATTGTCCTCATTGAGGAAACAGTATTTATGCAGTTTCTTGCCACCAAACAAATTTGGAACATTTTCCTTGAAATTGGCTGTATTTTCACAAAATATTCTTTTTATTTCGCGGAAATAACGCATTGTACCGAAAAATTCGAAAAAACCAATGTCACAACTTTTAGTATTTTTGTCGTATTTTCCTTAATTTAAATGGTATTTTAATAATCTATTTTTATTTTTATGCGTTTTTTACACAGAATACAAACTTGAAAACTATTTTGGTCTATTACAAATATTTCTTGAGATATAACGGAAAAACTACTATCGCGGCGAATAACGATAAGCCCGATCATTGTATGTTGATATTATGACTGTATATAATGATATTAAGATCATTATATACAACAACTAATAATCACAAAAATCAATTTCACCTATATTCCCGCCGGAGTGACGACCGGCAGGCCGTCATGGAGGCCAAACACTCAAATTTAACACAAATTACGAATTTTTGTCTTTTTTCGAGCTGAAAAAATAATTTTACTACTAAACCAGTTATATATTTGTGTTCGGCATAAAAAAACACCAGAAATGAAAAAAAGTTGTGGAAAAATAATATTTTTTAACCCTAGGAGTACTGCCACTTTTTACATGAATCCGTCACTACTTATAAGCAGTTTGCATGTGTTTTTGAAAAATATCTACTAAGCCTACATACAGAAGGGTTTATAGGTCAATGTTATATATCATTATTTTTGGAATAACATTGCCAATCATAATATACTATTTATTAGTCTGTATCTTTATTTTTTTTTTCTTTTTGTATATACTGCAGAGTACAAAATGTTTTTATAAAAAAAATTAAGTTCTGCCCAATGTACACTACAATAAATGTTGTGTTTCCATAGTAATAATGTATGTTTTATGTTCATAATTTTATTGCCTTCAAAATGATATATAAATATATCATATTATATAACAATAAAACCTAAAACTTCAATAACAATAAAAGTACGCGTTTTTGTGGAATTTCTCATTTTATGCATATGCATGTATAAAGAAAAATTCTCACACCAAAAAGGTAAAAATTTATTATTACAATATAAGTATATCTTAATATATTAGGTTGCATGCTTAGGACATAAATGCTTAGTGGCGTTTATGAGCATTACCCATACTGCTTGTGTAAAAAATAAGTAAAAATACTGAATCATTGGTGAATTTCTTGGCGGGCAGTTATTTATGCCTGCATTTCTTACTCTAAAATTCTGTGCCAAGTCAATTTTATTTTCTGGGGCATATACCCTAACCCAACTTGTAATAGCACTTGTAGGACCTACAGGCTTAGGTGTAGGAGGAGTAACAGGCCTAGGTGTAGGAGGAGTAACAGGCCTAGGTATAGGTGGAGTTGCAAAAGAATCATTTAGTGACAATAAGGAATTTTTTCACTTGGTTTTACAGCATTATACATTACGCCGCTTATACTTTAACCAATTACGATCTGTGATCCAAGGAATTGGCTTTATAGTATTAATCCACCCGCCCACCAATACACGTACAGTGGTATTGACCGACCCACCCACCAATACACATACAATGGTATTGACCCACCCGCCCACCAATACACGTACAGTGGTATTGACCCACCCGCTCACCAATACATGTACAATGGCTATTCTGAATACATACAGGCTCAGTGGTACTGGTTTACCCGCCCACCCATACAGGCTCAGTGGTACTAGAGTCCTGTTATTATGTCCTGAATACGGCTGATATTACTTGCATGACTAGTTCTCAAACACTATTTAACATGGATTTGTATTTAGTCCATATATTCATTTATTTTAAAAGTGAATACAACAATGTAGGCTAGGCGAATGGAATATTTAAAATCCATAGTAAAATAATCAGTGTGTACACCAACCTCCCGCCCATGCACGTATGTTGCTAATGACCCACCCTCCCACCCATGCACGTACGTTGGTATTTGTCTAATTCTGAATTGAGTGGAGAATATAGTTCATCACTACCTGACGAATAGTCTAATATATTAGAAAGAGAAATATCAGAGTCAATATCCTCATCTAACCCTATGACATCATCTAACATCTGTGACTTCATAATCAGATAATTCATCAATTTTCAGTAATATGTCCCTAATTTCACTAGACCTACAATTGCCATCCATTGTACAAATAATTTACTATAACTATTAACAATAAATAATTCACTAATAACTGTAACAATAAGAAATAACCACTTTCAAAAACGTAAACAACCACAGACTGTAAACAATAGCGTGAGAACCAAAACAACTGCGTAGTACCCACTAGACTGAACCTAACAGCTGGTTAGAATGCTCAAAAAAATCACAACCAATCAAATCAGTTACAAAGAGTATAAAACAGATAGAAAATATAATGGGCTTGGATATTTATTAAAGTATTGACCTTTGGAACGTCTTATATAGGAATGGTGGCCAATAAAATAAACCTATGTTTATCGACGTCTGAGACGTCGGCCGGGATTCTCGGTACGGAGCGGCCGACGTCTCAGACGTCGATTGGACTGGTAGGGTTAAAAAAAGTTGGTTTTGTCACTATCAGATAAAAAACTAGTTTTTCGATTTTTCAGATGAAATCAAACTCCTCAAGAGATATAAACTCATATTTCACCACTTTTTCAACATAAATCGTATTTTCAGAGGTGGCAAAAAACTGCATAATTACTATCTAAACATAGAACAACATAGGCTCCACAAAAGTACAACAACACAGTTCCTAGGAATTAAACTATTCAATTTATTACTAAACAAACCTAAAATAATTTTTTTAATATCTATTAGAGGGCCTAGGCCTATTGTAACCGAAAAGAATACCTTGAAGAACATGATTGTGCGATTAGGCCCTAAAAAATCTGTTATGCTCACAACACCCCAATCCCAAGAAAAAGAAGAGAAAGAAGATGACGAACCGTGGAGAGGAGGACGTAGTAAATGGGAATCTCATTTTCAGGTAGATAGGAAGGGCCTATATTGTGTTAGATTTTGTGGTGCAGTGTTTTATGAGTAAATATTAATAGATGCCAATAAACCCAATAATATGATCGTTTTAAGTGTAAAAAGCTAGTTAAATTAAGACTTAATTTTAAATAAATACTAACCTTTCTCATTTGATTACTATTTTCTAAACTCAAATTTGGGCAGTCAAAAGTTCTAAGCAGGGTGGCGGTCATCACAAATCAGTCTTAAAACATAATTTTCATTATGTAATTCTAACTTCAATATTAAATTGCGTAAATTTCTAACTCAGAAAAACAACAATAACTAGGGCCTAGTTAATAGTCCACATACATTGCTTCTGCTTGCCATTCAATTTGAATCCCCATGTGGTAAAATCACTCAGGTTATCAGCAAAGGTATATTAATTGACACACAGACATAAGGTAGAACAGTAAGAATCATTATAAAATCAAAACGTCAAAACTGATTAAGATTACATAATTAAATCAAGGTTAGGTTCAGGATTGCTAAGTTTACTGATTTACCCACATGAAGCTATAAAATTACCCACATTTGCCATAAATTACCCACAATCTCACATTTACTATAACCATTGATTTTACTATACATTATTTTATATAGTAAAATCAATGCTATAACGCAACATTAAAATACATACTAATCATTATATAAATAATTTAAGTACATTTTACTAATTAATTAATGTATATATTTATACTCCAGCCATTCTAACTTTACCTCTGAGGGGAGCACAACATGGCAACATTGTATGTCTTGAGCGCTTGACGCATATGTTTTAAAACTTATTATACATATTAAGGGTAGAGAAGGAGAACTTGTTAAAAACAACAATTTGCATGAATATTGTACCAGAGATTTTCATAACTTCTTTAACCCTAGATCAAGACTAAATAAATCCTCATCCTGTTTTCCTATTACATGCATTAGATTATTCAATAAACTTCTTGTATAAAGTCTCTTCCAAATTCTAAATTTCAAATGGTAGTCAAGAATTGGCTTGCTTTGAATCTACTCTATTCTGTCAAGGATTATTTTGAACTTGACCATGCACACTTGATGGATTGTTTATAGGCCTTGCCTAGTGATATTATTTAGTCGAAGGTAAGGTTTGTTTTGTTTTGCTGATCTCAGTGCATGGAGTGCAGTAGTTAGTTGCATGGTTTGCTTAGTTTTAAATATTTTATTATTTATTTCTATTGACTTGTATATTTTAGTTTTATGTCTCGTACATATTTATTTATTTATTGATCTCTTTGCACGTAGTGCAGTAGCTGGTTGCTCATGACTTTTATTATGACTTGTGTACATAATTTAATGTACTGAATATAATATTAATTATTAGTATATTTTATTGCTATGACGTAGCCTATTGTTATAAAAACTTAATGGCAAAATAAACCATTTGAATCCTGTCCCACGGATAGTTTGTTTCTGGTCTAGATAAATCACAATTAGGGCTTGATAGTTTTTATAAGTTAATACTGTCGGATTGACTTTGTTTTTTTATATTTGTAAACAGTAAAAAATTACTTCCCAGTTAAACATTAAAAAGATTTAAATTCCCATTACAAAAATTAATTTGTACCTTCCTACATTATTCCCAATTGTGAGTCACTGGATGTAAAATTTAGAGGAGGGCTGTGGCGGTCTGGATGCGATGTTGCCTATGTCGATTTTCCAGTTTAGCCCGCAAACCCCAGAGGTAAAGTTATATCAGCTGGACTATAATAATTTACATTACATTACACACAGCAAGCATTAAAGCATACACTACTATTAGAGAAACATGCAAGAGTGGTTAACACATCTGCTTCATATGCAGAGGGTCACAGGATTCAAATCCGGGAAGTCCACTTAAATTTGCCATAGGGGTTTATACCGTTATCCCTTAACAACGTTTGAATATCATGTTCAAAATGCCACTAGTGTAAAAAGTATTTTAAAAAGTTACAATAAATAAACTAAATTTTACAAGAACAATGTGGAGGCGTTTTTTTTTTTTTTTTTTTTTTTTTTTTTTTTTTTTTTTTTTTTTTTTTTTTTTTTTAGATGAGAAAAGACCGATGTTGGCCAATCATTAGATTGGTCATATCCTAACTAAACACCAGAAGATTTTCCAAGGGTATGTTTTTTTATTTTAAAGATAAAATTAAGGCTTCATAAAAGTCTTCTGCAGAGCCAGTTTTAACCTCAAACATATCAAAAAAGCCTGTTTTAACCCTTAACTACTGTTCTGGGTTCATTTTTGACCCTAAGAGTCTAAATATTTTTATTTTATATCATTTTATATCTTTTGTACTTGCAGAATTGTGCTATTTCTTTATCTAATCTCTTTTCACCTAATGAGACATACAGTGCATGTGGTGGTTTTGTGTTCGGTCACTCCATTGGCAGGGAAGTTTCTGGGAGCAGTAGTTGCCCCAGGATAGTAGTTACGTTAGACTTTTCTCTTTTTTAAATTCTACCTAGTGAAGATAATCCACCCTAAAAAAGAAGATGTGAACTATGTCATGTCCTAGAGGAAAATGATAGAAAACATTCAACTGTGTGCGTTATTTGCACAAAGACAGTGTGCAAGCCCATAGCAAAGTAAGTTTTTAATTTGAAAAGTGCCAATTTAATTAATAGAAATTGGACAAGAAGAAGTAGCCAATATTAGAAGCGATTTTTTTTTTTTTTTCTTTAGCAGTTCTGTGGCCAAGTACTATATTTTTTTATAATATAGGTCTAGTTTCAAAAGAAAATATATAGTTTTGATTTTTATTACTTTACTAAGGGTAAACAATATTTTTTTTATATGTGTTTTTTAAGAAACTAAATTTGTAACATTAGAGACAATTTTGAGTAAAAACTCTTTTATTTATAAAATAATACCCAAAAATGGTTCTACAGTATTTAAAAGAAGACTAGACAGAGAAAGTGTTATTATCATTTAAGTTATTTAAATAATATTTTTGAGAATTGAAATGTGCTTTTTCAAATTGGAGTCAGTTTTGACCCCATGTAGTACTTACGTTAGTCAAAATAAGCATAATAATGAAGGGTTAATACTGCTTCTTATATTATCTATATAATTATCTATATAATGCTTCTCTCTCGATTAAGAATATATTCATCTTGAACCTTAATAACTAATTAACATGAAGCTTAATAACGCCCACCCATACACGTACAGTAATAGTACCCACCCGCCCACCCATACACGTACAGTGATAGTACCCACCCGCCCACCCATACACGTACATTGATAGTACCCACCCGCCCACCCATACACGTACAGTGATAGTACCCACCCACCCATACACGTACAGTAATAGTACCCACCCGCCAACCCATACACGTACAGTGATAGTACCCACCCGCCCACCCATACACGTACAGTGATAGTACCCACCCACCCACCCATACACGTACAGTAATAGTACCCACCCGCCAACCCATACACGTACAGTGATAGTACCCACCCGCCCACCCATACACGTACAGTAATAGTACCCACCCACCCACCCATACATGTACAGTGATAGTAATACACGTACAGTGATACAGTGGGTATAACAGTAAGTGCACATTGCCTAATCGACCCTTTATCCGTAGTTTCATCCATAACAACAAAATAAAATTCCCTTTAGCTTCAGTTTATCATATAAAATTTCTAAAAATGAGCTTACAAGTGAATTTTGTATAACATTTGTTTCTTTGAAGCGCTTCATAAACAACTTTTGAGCAATTTGTGAATCTGGAAAAATATTTTAACAAAATTGGATTAAGGTGTCACTTAAACTTCCTTTAACTTCAACTCTTTTTACTGAACTATTTTGGTCTCTGTTTTTTAATAAATGTTTTAAATCAACGTTTTCTGCCAGTTGCTTAAGTGTTTTGCTGACTTAAAATGACAATCGAGCTCTGTTTTATGGCTAGATAGAATACAATTACACACTTTACAGTAAGCAAGATATTTTCATTCCTTTTTTGGTCATGTTTTTTAGCCATTCACTATACAGGAGGTCTCTGAACTCTCTGATAAGCTGTCTTGGTTGTTGTTACTGGTTCATTTACAATCACAAATATCATATTTAAAGTGTCCAAAACACCTTCATTATCCTTCTAGCTGCCATTTTGCTTTTTCTATTTTCAAAATATATCTCAAAAACTCAAAAAACGTATTAATCTGTAATTTGCATGACCCTTTATATCATAAACGAACGTTTGGAGAAAAATTATTGGTTTTCCAGTATACAAATTTTCAAAATGACCATTTACAATTTTAAATCCTAAATAACTCCTAAACCAATAATTATATTAAAATTTGCACAGAATAATGTTTTTAGACAAATCCAGTGAAAAAAGTGTAAAGGGCCATGGACAATTAGAGCTTATACACTTTTTGTTTTTTGATATAAATGTAAAAGGCATTCGTGCTGATCTTGATGTTAGTCAGTTTCTGAACAGTTCATATCTGAAACATTAGGGTTGTATAGAAGACATAACCATAAACTCGCAAAACCATACTATCAAACACATTTTTAAATTCATTTAACCAACAGCTAAATAGTGTACATGCTGCCCTCAGTACATGCCGGCTAAAGAGTTTCCTTAATTCTTAAAGATACTTTTATCATAGGAAATAATGATCAATCGAACTGATATTCTTTTTGTATCCTTATGTAATACGTGAGGCTGTGTTTTATCAACTCCCCTCCTTCCTTATTTCTTGATTAATTTTAACGATTGAGGTGTCAAAAAATGTGCTCTTATTCGCGGTTGCGCAATAAGGTCTTTATTGTACAATATTTTTACCCTGAAGGACATGGGAAGCCCTCAAAGTACATTTTTCGGCCATAAGAATAACACGGAGAGAAATTTAAGTTGATCAAAAATTAACAGCTGCTCAAATGGTAAATAATGATGTTTATGAAACTTTATCCTTTTTGGAATGTAAATGAAATAATGAATTTATTCAGCATAAAATTATAATAGTAAATAACAAAATCTTGTGGCTCTGAATAAACTAACCACAGTTACCAGTATCGTGGTTAGTATAAAAAGTAAAAATGATCAATTTATTTTTCATGAAAATAAATAAGCCCAGTCAATTATTGTATTTTCAAGCTGAAAACAGTCATCCGTAGAACACATGGATACGGAAAATCACAGAATACAAATATACAGTAATTAATTCATATCTCAGAAAAAGACAGAGAAACCAATAAAAACAATATATTTATAAATGACAACAAAAATTAAACTATAAGAAACTCTTTAAGAAAAAAACAAACTCAAATTTAGCAAAATTAACTGCTTACACAATATAATAAATTACACACTACCACTAAAGCACATAGCAAGATATATGCAGTAACTCAATACTTATACCAAGGATTTATTTAGAAAGTCTATATTAATTAGAGAGAAAAGCCGTTGATAACACAAGAACAACATATCTTCAGATTTATGGACTGCTTTATATTTAATGGCAATAAATTGAAATAATGAGGACCAAGGTAAAGTAATGATTGCTTGTGATAGTTAAATAAATATTTTGATGTGTAAACACATATAATAGAGCTTTATTGTTAGAGAGAATAAAAGTTTTGTTTGATCTATAAATTATAAAAAAGCGAATGCATGTCTGTCTGTATGAACTTCATACATTAATACATAATTCATCCGATCGCCATGAAACTTTGAGAAATTATGTATTTTTCCTCATGGAAGTTTTTAAGCACGGTTTTTCATATGAACACTGACTCATATAGTTTCAATGGTAATCTGTTGGAGTTTATTTTATTTATTTAATTATTCATGATCTGTTATACAAAAAAATAACACTTTTGAAATAGCCTAAGCAGTAACATCGGTGTTTATAGACTATAAATAGGTAGCAACGCAAGTGCAGTGATGAGCTACAAATAAATAAATTTACATATATTAGGATTTTATTTGATATAGTTTAACCACTAATATTTGTAGTCAAAAATCACGTGCCGAGGCCTAAGGTCTCGTCAACAAGTCACGAGCGCAGCGAGTAACGGTGTTGGCAAGCGAAGCGTGAAGGGGTCCCTTTAAGTAAAAATTAGTCGAAGGTTAACACACGTTTTAGAGTTTTGGCAATATCACGTGACAGCACCTTTCTTGTCACGTGATGTCCATGGTCGTATTCTACTAGCTTGCCTTGAACAGCCGACCGGATGAAGTCAGGCGTCATCTATAATAGAAGTGTGGATGACGTAGTCGAGGTAAAGGGTTTCTCTATGTCGAAAGTGCG